>CM027866.1:9946147-10181147 GCA_016097605.1 Eucalyptus guilfoylei
AAATTAACTAGTTTAAGCCAAATTATTCTCATTTGAGCTTGCACGTTAATTTTCCGTAACTCCATTGTTTCTTAACTACCAAACACACCCCTCTTTTATATAGGCTTAGGATCAGCTTTGAAAGATAAATCCTACACCTGAAGAGGTTTCATAGCACAAGAATGAATCCAAAATGTGACTGATTTATCAAGGATAGAATGTCGTGACAAATCTATGAGCACGAAATCAAGAGTAGATCGAGATTGATGCGAAGAGTTTCTTCATACAAATCTAGTTGATGGGGTATATGTCCAGGCTGCACAATGGCCATGCCAGCAATTTACCTGTGACTTACCAACAAATCAAGAAAAGTTTCTTCCAAATAAAACCTGCACTAAAGCATTTTCTTGTGATTGCGACCAATGGAGGGGCAAAATGTAAATTGACCTGTGCCTTAATATCATATTTCATTGCATAAATCCCTAAAGAAAAAAGAAGGAAAATCCTGTAAAATTCAATTGCTCATTGATGGTTCTACGTATACCTAAACCAGCCTAATTTTTCTCAAGAATCACCTCAGCAGATGCCTGTTTGATTGAAGTATTCAAAAACCTAGATCTGATGTCCTCAAACTCCGCATTTCGCCTTTCATCAACTGTTAACCATGATGATAGGCAACGCTCGATCAAGTCTTCCCCTTGGCTTGGAGGCAGATTTCCTTTTGGAACCCTGATTTTTGCGAATCTTGTAATCCTTGCCAAATTTGCATCGGAGGGCTCATTGGCATATAATTGTAGCATGTCCTTTATGGCCCCACACCAAATCGGTCGCGCTACTGTCAGAAATTCATGCAAGGCAAGCACAGGAAGATTAACACTTCCAAGATCAGATTCACTATGTCCTCCTCTTCCATGATAATCAGATCCCCCAATCTTCAAGAGACCATAAGCATCCGCGAGGTCACTGTATGCTGTTCAAAGAACAGAGTCCATCTTTAGAATATACATGCTAAGCTGCTAATATTTTATAACTTTTGCTAACACATGAAATTGCATGTACAGAATTCAAATCCAGTCCAACATTCTGAACAGTTTCAAACTCTAAACCTTGGCATGCATCACTTTTAACACACATTGGGATATCAACCAGTTGTCATACCTACTTATCTGAAAAATGGCAACCTGGTTGAATCATTCATAATACCAACATCATCCAAAGGCATAAAGCAGAAACTGAGACATCATAGCACCCTAGCATTCAAAACTCCATATATTTACCTGCCAATTTGCCATCACTTCTATAGACTTCCACTCCATGAAGACCAGCATCCTTCAAACTTTCAATAATTGGCACAGGGTTTTTCAGTGCCCATGGATGAGCAAGCACAGCTACACCCCCTGTCTCAGATATTAGTCGCACGGTTTCTTCAGCAGGAGGTTCACTACCTCTGAGAAGGAAAAAACACAATCATACTTTCATGTCTGCTAATTGCAAGGCACTTGCCTCTCAAAAAAAAAAAAAAAAACAAAAAACAATATTAAGCACAAGAAAATTACACGGCATAAGCAGGTCCACCATCAAAAAGGTATCGTGCAAAAGCTTGTTTTAGATTCTCCACATGACCCGCCTCAACCAAAGCACGAGCCACATGCAGTCTTCCTGGAGCGACATCCTTGCCAGCAATCCTGGCAACATGTTCCCACTTTAGAGGTAGCTTAAGCTTATTCAGTTTTGTAACCATGTTCTTTGCCCGGAGAAATCGACCATCCCTTATGTTACTCAAGACCTTCTCCAACTCCTCAAGCCTTGTGGGTCCACAGCTACTATAGTAAGCAAGAATGTGCACTGGTTCCTCCACAGATGACTCTCCTCTATAGATTTAATCACCCAGATGTCAGATTAAAGAAACAAAAAAAGAAATTGCATCAACAGAAGGCAATGATCATTACAGCTTTATCAGAACCACTACCACCAAGTAACCAATGGATTATAATCTCAAATGTGATGGCGAGCAACACATTTAACTACTAAATATATAAAGTAAAAAGTTCAGTAATCATTGGCAAGATTTGTCTGCTTTTATTACAATGCACGAAGGATTGCCCCTTTTGTAGATCCAACAAATAGATAACCCCTCAAACTTTTCTTCATCCTTAAGTCAGAAAGCAGGAGTGGCACCTTGAATTAAATATGGTGCTGATTTCAACGCCCGGAATAATCTTAATGCCGAATTTCCGAGCTGCTTCCAAAGCTTCGGGGATACCCGATAAAGTGTCGTGATCTGTCAGAGCAAGAACTTTCACCTGTTATGAGTACATTGTACTAATTAACTTGTGCTACCCAAAAAGCATCAACAGCAGAAGCAACAGCCAAACGCATACACAGAAAATAAGGAATAAGCATCAGTAATACGAGTCAAGCCTTGAGAGTTGCTCATGAGTTATCCTTAATTAAGCTCTCTTTTCCTTTTTCATGACAAGAAGACCTTACTACGCACTGGATCTACAGAATGTAGAGAAGCTAATAAAACACAAGGCCAATACAACTTTAACTGGAACACAAAAAACTATCACAAAAAATTGCAAAAGAGAGCTGAAGTCCCCCCTGATAAATAATTTGGTAATGGCTTTGGAGGTTAACAAAGGTTAGTTTTTTCGATAATTACAACTTCCACTGAATGAAATGTTGAATACCTTCCCATATTTTGAATCCTCGAATCTCTTATTACCACCAATACACCCCAGCTTTTCCACAAGCCTTTAACTAACTTCAGCTTGATCGAAATCAGAATAGATTTTGCTGGTTCTGAATACCAAAGCCAAATGGCAACGACAGTGAGGAATAGGTGATTAACTGACTCATGATCTCTTCCACAGTTGGAATTATATCCAACTATAATCACCTTCCTCTTACATATATTAGTAAATGTATCTAATTACACGAAGTAGTAAGGTTAACTTTAGAAGGCGATCAAAAATTTCCTGATCTGCTCTTAAGGAAACTGGGTTTGCAAGAAACTAAAAAAACCTCGTAAAAGGACCTAAAAGTAAACACACATTTTTGTTAGATTTCACGTCAGCTTCTTTTTGTTGCCCCCTGGATTCTCAATCCATTCAACTTCTAAGGAAATTTGAAACGTGGATCTCTTAAAGATACTGGAACAGTGAACAATTTTGGACCCAAAGGAGACATCCATTATTGAACCTTAAGAACATTGGCTCCAATCCCACCTTTATAGACAGACAGACATAAGGAACGAGTCTAAAAGAGAGTTTTTAAATGCTGGAAATTACTCCGTCTACCAAACCAGAACATGGCTTGTCTCCCGTCACACAAGGTGAAAGTGGTATTGACAGCAAAAACATCCTTCCCCTTCCCAATATACTTCCAACCTACCCAATCTTAAGAGCACCAATTCGTATGGCAATGTTCAATAGTTTTCTTTTAATTAGCTCACTTTTTCTTCAGCAAACCTCTGTAAGCAAACAAAAAGAATGGATTAATTTAAAAAAATGAAACTTTCTGATACCACTTCTCATTCACAGTATGCTAAGAAACCAAACATTTTTGGACAGACAGCTTGTCCAAATAAATTTCTAGAAACTTAACTGTGCCTTCACATAGAAAAGTTTTACGAAACATGTAAGTACGGTAGTACTTTTCACAAATAGCGCATGTCTCCTCATGGATAAACATACTTGTTTCTTTATCCATCCGTATTTTGGTTCAGAGCAGAGACCAAAATTTTGAACTATGCCATTGCCTCTTATTGACATTATGTTCATTTCCTTAAAACCGTGGTGTTATTTATCTCCTATTGTTTCTTTGAAGTGGCTGCTTTCACGTCTGCATCCTGCGTGAAGTCTGGTATACAAGCGAGGGGGAGTATTCAAAGATGGACCCATTTCCCAACACACAGGCATAATCAGTTTCTAACAAAATGTCCCATCAATGTGCATTGCAAGTGAAAAGGAAAGAAAGCTAATAGAAGTTTAAGAGCAAGAACCAGGTTTCGTTTTACTCTTCACAGTTTGAGGTACTCTCTCCATTTCTGCAAGCCACTGAACTGAGAAGATACACAGACGAAAACACCAACCAACACATTCCTCTGTTTCCTTCGTTTTCTCTTTTTTGGAATG
This sequence comes from Eucalyptus guilfoylei, assembly GCA_016097605.1. Lineage (NCBI taxonomy): Eukaryota > Viridiplantae > Streptophyta > Magnoliopsida > Myrtales > Myrtaceae > Eucalyptus > Eucalyptus guilfoylei. The sequence goes on from CM027866.1 coordinate 9,950,266, forward strand.
AACAAACAACTTTATATTCAGATAGAATAGCCTTAAGAAAAACATCTCAAGCCCCAAAATCACCCCTTTAGAGTTTGCACCACTAGAAGGGCTGAAAAAAAAACATTCAAGGCAAAAAAGAAAGAAAAAAAGAAAGAACTGACCCCATCGGCATGAGCTCGCTCAACGAGCTTGGAAGAAAGCTAAAAGAAGTTTAAGAGCAAGAACCAGGTTTCGTTTTACTCTTAACAGTTTGAGGTACTCTCCATTTCTGCAAGCCACTGAACTGAGAAGATACACAGACGAAAACACCAACCTACACATTCCTCTGTTTCCTTCGTTCTCTTTTTTGGAATGAACAAACAACTTTATATTTAGATAAAATAGCCTCAAGAAAAGTATCTCAAACCCCAAAATCATCCCTTTAGAGATTGCACCACAGAAAGGCTAAAAAAAGAACTGACCCCATTGGCATGAGCTCGCTCAACGAGCTTGGAAGGAGACAGGTACCCATCGCTGCACTTGGAGTGGCAGTGCAGCTCGAAGACCACCCGCCGCCCGGCGCTCTTCTGGACCCCGAAGTCATCGACCCACTCGCTCAACGACGACGACGGCGACTGAGAATCCAAGAACACCCACTCGCTCACGGACCTGAACGCCACCGCCTGCTCCACCGTCATCTTCCTCTTGCTGCCGCCGCGCTTCTTCTTCTTGCTCTTCTTCTTCGCGTCCCTCTCCCCCGTCATCGCTCCTCGCCCTCTCTCGCTCGGCCTCCTTCTCGCGGGTCAAAGGTGGGAGGCGGAGGCGGTGGAGTGGGGGGCAGAGATTCAAACAAGATTTATAAAACCCAAAAGGGCATCTGGAGAGACGTGTCCGAAGGGTCGCTGTTGGTGCAGGATTCGTGGATCTTGGCGTGGCTCGTGTCTGTAGATTTGCGAAGCGAGCGTGCCGAGAAGATTGGGTTCTGGCTTTGGGTTTCGGAGTTGTCGCTGTTTCTTGCGGGCTTTTGGTCAGACAGGTGGTGTCCCCACGCCTTTGACTAGGAAAAAATGGTTCCTTTTTTCCATGATACTTCGTGCATCAGGTGCGCAAAATAGTCCGACAACGCCAAAAGCCCGCACCGCCCGGATGGGCCCGGATCGATTTGCTCGGGCCGGGCCAACGGGTCGAAGTGGCCGGTCCGAGCCATTGGGCTTCCCATATTGAATCCACGGAGAGGCCCAGACCTGCTCGAAACTTATAAAGAAAATGGTTAATATCATGAAAAACCTCAAACTGATATACTTGTGACAAATTTACTTCAAACTATTTTTTTGACTACCAAAAACTCAAAACTGATATGCCTTTGACAAATTTAACCCAAACTGGTACACTTATGATAAATTTACCCTCCGTTAGTTTTTGTTAAATCTTACGGTCAAATTATTAAGTTAAATGACACGTGACAGTTAATTGGTATACCAATTTGGGATTTTACGTTCCGTTTGTCACATTTTACAATTTTTGTGATTTTTTTGTAGTATTAATCCAATTTAGTGGATGGTATATTTATTACAAATTTACTAGTTTGAGATTTTTTTTGATCGAATAAATTAGTTTGGAGTAAATTTATCATAAATGTACCAATTTAGGATTTTTACGGTCATCGGGGTAAATTTGTCACAAATATACCAGTTTGGAGTTTTTTATGATTAAAAAAATAGTTTTGGATAAATTTGTCATAGGTGTACCGGTTTGTGATTTTTCAAGGTATTAACTCTAAAGAAAAATGGATAATCACATAAAGAATCGCCCTTTTTTCTACTCTCACCATGACTAAAACATTTCCCATCATATTATTTTGATAATATTAACCTTTTGTGAGTCCCACCTTTTTGAAACATCTTTTTTTGTTTGGTTATGGTTTCGTTTCTTTTCTTCTGTCTTTTCTTGTGACCATTTTCCTCCTTTACTTCTCTCTATTCCCTCTTTATTTTGATCATAGTTCAAGCCTTGTTAGTATCTATAAGATACAATAGAAAAAGAACACTTTGCGGTCTGTCTTTGTCACTTATCGTCTAGGCCATGTCGCGCTTATCGGTATTTGAATTCCTTACTAGAGTTTAATGCCTAGAGAACACAATAGACCTAAAGACTCTCGCATTGAACTTTTTTATAGCAATCAAAACACAGGGATCCAAACAATTGATGGGCAACAAGGCCGGCCCATTACATAAGGGCTTGGACTTGAGGGTCGAGTTTGTAATCACCTCATTAACCCTCTCAGTTGCTGGCGGCGGCAGCTTGGCCATTGAGAATGGCATTGAAGTTGGAGAGAGCGCAGAAGCAAAGAGGGGCAAATCCCCGCTAGTATTGAGGATGGAATTGTTGTCCTTGAAGGTGGCATTTTCGGTTTGCATAAGCAACTTAGCGAGAGCAGGGGCGGATTTGGGCCATGAGTTTGGAGGCTAGTAGGTGTTGGTGAATTGCAGGAGAAGAAAACATTGTTAATGAGCTAGATGAGGTTTTGGGCGAGGCCTTCAACTCCTGGATTTGAATCTTTGATAGGGTTTTTCTTGTCTTTACAATCGATCAACTGAAGAGTCTAATGCGAAAATGGGGTAACTAATAATAGATATAGCCAAAGGGATGGAATGGGGCCAAAGAGTGAAGAGATATGAGATGGGTTTTTCACATACAATTGAGCTTTGAGCTGAAGAATTGGAAATGGAAGAGGATTAGTTGGGTGAGGAGGAGGGTTTTGCAAATCTAGGCATTAACTTAGTGAGTTGCTTATGTCGATGATGGATTTTTTTTCCCTTTTTTGGTGCTGTTGATAGGTGTTAGGGTGTAAAAAACTCGCCTATTATTGATATGAGAGGATTGTTTTAGAAAGGGAGAGAACGGAGAGAAATAAATGATAGGAAGGCATAGCTGAAAAAGAGAATGAAGAAAAGTAAATGAAGAATGCTTGAAAAAGGTAGGATCACAAAGGTTAATATTGTCAAAATTTTATGACAGGGAGTGTTTTAGCCAAAATAAGAGTGGAAAAATCGTGACTTTTATACAAATGGTCTATGAATTTCAACCTAGCTTGCAATAGCCCAATTTGATTAAGCATTTGGAATGGGTTTTGGGCTTTAAAGTCCTTTGCACAAATGCAAAGAGCGTTCGGCAATTTTTTTGGAGACCTTTGGAGATGCAATTCATCTCCCCAAAGCTCTCCAAAGCTTTAAGTGAATGGAGGGTTGGAGGTGCCTTGAGAGTAGCATTTTCTGAATGCAATTGTCTGGTTTAATGAAAATGTCAAAACTTCTCAATTTACCCTCATTCATCAATCATAATTCCAATTTTACCCTTTTAAGCGAAACCCTAAATTGCTACTTCTCTTGATATAGATCATCTTTGCCCTCCCTATGCTCAAGACCCGCTTGCCTCTATCTCTTGTTCTAGAGATCTTTTCCCTCATGTGTCGCCCTCGAGCTCTCTTTCCTTCAAACTCTCTTCCCTCACGTTGCCCTCGCTTCTCCTTTCAGGTAAAATATTTTTTGTTCTTGTTGAGCATGAAGGCTTTTTTTTTTTTTAATAGAAATTTGTGTTGATAATTGCAGGTTTGGCTTTTTTTGAGTTACATCGGCAAGCCTCGTTTGCGATTTCACGATGTCACTTTGATTTGTAGTTTTACTGATTTCCGGTTTAATGTTGCTCAGCCTTTGCTTTAGTTTGAGTAGGATATCAAAGTTATTGTATGTTTTAGGGTGAATTTGATATATATACCATGGAATCTTCGTTCAATTATGCGAATGAGAAGCCTTGAGTATGGAATTTGAAATTGAAGTGTTTTACTGATAATTTATTTATATTTTGTACAAATCTTGAGTATATGTGAGAAACATTTTGTATGTCCTATGATTGATCTAATGTATATGTTTCATTATTGTGTGCACTATGCGTGACTGTGCTATTGCTAAGAGCTCTCTCTCAATTTTTTGTGCCTATCAAATTTGTTCATATTCATGTTATTATAAGATGGCAAGTTCAACAAAAGGAAATGCATATGGACTACCAAAGATGTAGAATTATTTTGTAAATTGTGCATTGAACAAATCGGTAAAGGCAATTGTCCTGCAACTAACAAGAGGGATGGATGGAGAGTCATAACAAAAAAGTTCGAGGAGTCAAGGGCAAACAAATATGATAAAACTCAAATAAAGAGTAAGTGAGATAATCTCAAGGAAGAATGAAAAAGATGGAGGACATTGGTTTACAATGAAACAAGATTAGGATAGGACTTAAGATGAAAAATCATTGACGTGAGTGATGAATTATGGGAGAGTAAAATTTAGGTTTTTATCATTTCTTCTTTTACTTTTCTATTTACTTATCATTTTCACAACTTACTCAAATGCTCTATTATAACAAGCCATATAGACAATTTTAGATAGGTCCTACACTACGGCTATCGAGAAGTCTTTAACCATGCTTGTTCCTTTCTACGCTTAGAAATTGAGCGAGCGCATATAAAAAATGAAGTGGAAGATTCTAACTAATATGTCAAGTTATCCGTATGAAAAGCAAGTGCAATTTATCATAGTGACAATGGTTTTGCACAATTATGTATTAAGAAATGTCTTGATTAATATGGATTTTGAAATATTAGATTTGGATATTTGGTTGACCATGATGTTGTAACTAAGAGGGTGAATGCTTCAAATGATAATGTGTTTTCTGACATGGCATGTTTATGTGATGAACTAACCGTGAGTTTAAGAAATAGTTAAGGAGATTGCAATATTTAAGAGTAACTTTTTTTTTTTTTTTTCTCGGGACATATGTGAGCATGTTTATTATAATAAAATTACTCTATTTTTAATTGAGAAGGATCCCCTTTCGTATGGTTTTTTATTTATAAATTTGTTAATATGTTTCTTTTACATTATTCTCACCATAAAAATATAAAAGTTACCGTCATAGCTTTTTTATTTTATTATTGTTTTAACTAAATTAAAGTTAAGAAACTAAATTGATACCCCCAATAGACTTTTCAAATATATGTTTACCAAATAACATATCTCTCAAAGTTGTATCTCTAGGAACTTTTCAATTACAACTTACAAGCAATATTTACATTTCACCAAATCCTTTTATGGTGAAGGTTTTTGTATTTTCCCAAAGGCTTTTGCCCAAAGCCGAACCAAATAGGCCTAATGTATTCCCTAAACTTTAACTTGTTCAATGCGATTTTTGAACTTTAGCCTATTGTGCAGTATCGTCACTAAATTGACAATATTTTCGTGAATTCGAGTTTAATAAAATTTGCTGATTTGACTTTGGTATGTTTGGACAGCAGACCAAAAAAAAGTTACATATGGATTATCTATGTAAGATATTTGACTCAAATTAGAATATACTGATCCTTTTTGATTTGTCTGATTTGGAAAAATGACTACCTATATGAATTAACGATGTAGGTTATTGTAGTTTGATTTGCGTTAAATATCTTATGTTGCATTTTTTTTTGTCCACCATTCACATGTACCAGAATGGAAGCAAAATCAGTAAATTTCATTAATTTGATTTAACAAAGTGACAATATGGGATATTTTGATATGTTCTAGGGACTAGGTAGAATATTTATAAAAAGTTAGGTACCACATTGAATAAGTTCACAGTTTAGTGACAATATTGCGCATTGAGTGATTCAATAGCCGCTTTGAACAAATTACATCCAAAAAGTTTTGTGCTTTGACTCTTTTATCACTTTCGTAAAATTTCAATGTGAACCATAGAGCTACTAGAGAGAAGGAGCTTCGACTCTTTTGCTACTTATATATACTTTTGACATAAACTAGAGAATTACTGAAGAGAATAAGCTTTGATAGTTTTGTCATTTTCGTGAAGCTTTGACATGAATTAAAGAATTACAAAAGAGTCATGAAACTTCTACACGAACCGGAAATGTAGAGGAGAAGGAGACAAAGAGGGTAGAGTTTTTTTTTTAAAAATCTCATTGCCCCCATTCTTCAAAAATTAGAAATATCATTTTAAAGTTTGAATTTTTTTCCTTTAAAATCCTAGTTTTTCTACTTCATCTTTATTTAATTTTTTAAAATGATTTTCCTTTCCTTTCTAATTTCTTTTATTTGATTATTTCTGTTTATTCCTTTATATCATTTCTTGATAAAAAATTTATTAAACCATAAATCACACTAATATTCCTAAGATACGTAATAGAATAAATAATATATATATATATATATATATATATATATATATATATAGAATATGTAAATAAAAATAGATAAATAAAAAACGAAAATTATTGTTATTAGTTTTTGTTATTTTGAATTTTTTATATTAGAATTGAAACGTTATTTATATTTAATTATTATTTGGAGTTCATTAATTTAGGAAATTTGTTATTTGAAAAGCATAACTTTTATACAATGAATATAATAAGTTCTATTTACTTTTATCTCCCTTCTTCACAAGATATTTTTATCCTAACTATATCTTTATTATTTCTAGCCACATCTTGTCTGAGGCATGAACTAAATAATATGATAATTCATTTTTATCATGACTACCAAACATAACCTTAATGGTTTAGAGTTTTCATGTCTTTAATTGGTTCTAAGATCCCATGTCCTAGTCCTTTATAAATAGGAGGTGCATTCTCCTCGTAAGAATTCATAATGTAGTTTGCTAATACATGAGAATTACTCTCAGGTGAGTGAATTCCTTTTCGGTTCTTTATCCAATTCCTCGGTGGTGAAGCTTGAGTTCTTTATCCATAGATGGTAATTCGTTCCTTTAAGCCTTGATAGTGAACTTCATCTATCTCGACCTTTTATCTTTTATTTAATTTTTTTCAACAAACACATTGATCCATCAAACATATTCAGCTCCTAACAATTCTCATCACACATCAATTTGTCAATTTGGCGGCCCCATTTGAAAACTATTTCATCTCAAATCATCTCCCCAAAAGTCAGCCTGTGGTTGTTGCTCACATAGGATATCGCTGAGTTTCTTCCTGCCTAGTTGCTCGTTTTCTTATCAATTCCCTTCTGTACCATTTTCTGCCTTCGAACACCTCATTCACTAGCATTAGAAGTTCACCCGAACGGCAAGGTTATAAAGTCCAAAGGAGTGAAGACATTATTGACCGGAAAAGGGGAAGATTTTGAGTGAATTAGGATCCCAAATTGGAAAGCTCCATTAAGCAATGATCCCTAATTAAGTTGCTAGGCTTTTAGTGTCCACCTTTTTCATTAAAATTTAAAAGAAATCCACGCTGGATTGCATTTGAAGCATTTTCAGGAATTAACATTTGTTAATCTCATGTGACACATTTAGTAGCCGACACGACATTCCTCAAGCCAAGCCGACATATCAAGACCCATTTTGCCATCGCGTACTGCAAGTGCATTGACGTATGAAATGAAAAGAAAAGAGCGAATTGAGATAGAAAAGCAGACCACGGGGAGTCTTGATTGTCAATGCAAAGTTAGATGAGATTGGACATTAATGCTTTCGGTAACTGTTAACATCAAAATTACAAAGAACCAACACCTTAACGGCCTGCATCATCTCTAAGTGCAACCATAACTGGGAATTTGTTGCTTTCAAAAAAATGAAACATCTAAAAAGTAAGTGGGAATGTGTTATGCCATTCATTCTTTACATGCTACTTATCCCCTAGCTGTTCTATACTTGTCAAGAGATCACATAATATTCGATTTCTCTAGAGAGTGTTTCTGTGATTTGATGCTTTTCTATCTCAATTCGCTCTTAAACGCCGGGATAGGGCTAAACCCCAACCCAATCAGCCTCCCAAACTCGCCGCCGACCCCGCGACGGCGAGGGCCAACCTTCGACCACGGTCGAGAAAACTCTCTCTCTCTTTCTCTCTCTCTCTATCGACCATCGAGATTCGACCCACCACAGCGGCAGCCGCCAAGCTCCCATCTTGGCCCCTACCCTCGTCCCCATCCGAGCTCCAACGGCGGCCCTCCCTCTCTTCAATGTCTAGACGGAGGCGGTGGGGTCGCACCAGCTTCGCTCCTCAATGACCCTCTCTCTCAAAGCTTCAAGAGCTTTGGCCACCGCCCTCCCCGCTTCGCACCCCCGCCGTCTCGAGGTACGGTTGCTGCTCCCGCTCCGCTTCTCTTCCCAAAGCTGCCTACCTTCGGTTCCCGAGGAGCCCAGTTCGGTTTCCGAATCCCTGTACCGGGACTTGGTCTTGACCACGGTCGCCAGGAGGCCCCGGGCTTTCGCGAACAAGAAGTGGGTGTCTGATGAGTTTCGAGAGCTGGTTGTTAACCCCGGGTTGCTTGCGCGCGTCCTCAGCTCGATTCGGGCGGAACCCAGGATCGCTTTGCGCGTGTTCAGATGGGTCGAGATGCAGGACGGGTTTGTCCGGTCCGAGCTCTCGTTCTGTGCGGTTCTTGAGATTTTGGCGGAGAACAATTTGATGCGGTCGGCGTACTGGGTCGTGGATAAGGCGGTGAGTCTCGATATGGATGGGATGCTCGACGTTTTGGTGGGCGGGGGAGTGCGGTTCGAGGTGTTGGGGAAGGTTCTGGATGTGCTGCTGTGGGTCTACACCAAGAAGTCGATGATTGGGCATTGCCTATCGACCTTTGATGAGATGTTGGGGAAAGGGATCTTGCCGGACGTGAAGAACTGTAATAGGATTCTCCGGATTCTTAGAGATAAGAAGCTAGTAGTTAAAGCTCAAGTGGTCTATAGGATGATGGAGGAGTTTGGGATAAAGCCGACCATTGTCACGTATAATACTTTGTTGGATTCATATTGCAAGGAAGGCGAAATGCAGCAGGCGCTGGAGCTCCTGGCGGAGATGCATAAGAGAGAGTGCTTCCCGAATGATGTTACTTACAATGTGCTGATAAATGGGTTGTCCAAGAATGGGGAGCTAGAACAGGCCAAGGGACTGATTGAGAAGATGCTGAAGTTAGGATTAGAGGTCTCGGCACACACTTATAATCCTTTAATTTCTGGGTACTGCAGTAGGGGATTTCTTTTTGAGGCTCTGGGTATTGAGGAGGAGATGGAAGTTAGAGGGGCATCTCCTACAGTGGCGACTTACAATGCCGTGATGTATGGCTTCTGTAAATGTGGGAAGATGGTTGATGCTAGACGGCTATTCACAGAGATGGTCAAGAGGAATCTGCATCCGGACGTGATTTCTTACAACACTCTTATATATGGGTATTGTAGATTGGGGAATATGAAAGAGGCATTGCTCTTGTTTGAGGAGCTACAACATCATGATGCTGTTCCTAATACCATCACTTACAATACCCTTATAGATGGTGCTTGCAGGAACGGCGACTTGGAGTTAGCTCAACACTTGAAAGATGAGATGATTAATCGAGGGGTTCATCCTGATGTTTATACTTATACCATCCTGGCTAATGGATCTTGTAAGTTGGGAGATTTATGTTTGGCTGAAAGCTTCTTCAATGAAATGTCGTGCAAAGGATTGGAGCCTGATCGTATCTCGTACTCAACTCATATAGTTAGTCAGCTCAAGCTAGGTGGACCTGGTAAGGTGTTTGGTCTGCAGGAAGAAATGCGGGCAAAGGGTTTCCCTCCTGATTTGATCACTTACAATATATTTGTGCATGGGCTTGCTAAATTAGGCAACCTAGAAGAAGCATGTGACCTATTGCAAAATATGGTTCACAATGGTATTATGCCGGATCATGTAACTTACACGAGCATAATCCATGCTTTCACGGAGATGGGCCAGCTCAGAAAAGCAAGGGAGCTATTCTATGAGATGCGGAGCAAAGGATTAGCACCTTCAGTTGTGACGTACACAGTGTTGATCCATGCCCATGCCGGCGAGGGTAGGCTAGAGATGGCTGTTACATATTTCTTGGAGATGCAAGAGAAGAATATTACCCCTAATGTGATCACCTACAATGCTTTGATCAATGGTTTTTGCAGAGTGAGGAAGATTGGTCGGGCTTACGAAATTTTTGCCCTAATGGAGATGAGAGGAATCATTCCCAACAAGTATAGCTATACCATATTAATAAATGAAAACTGCAATAGGGGAAATTGGCAAGAAACACTGAGGCTATACATAGAAATGTTGAGTAGAGATGTGCAGCCTGATTTTGTCACCCACAGTGCTTTGATGAAGCATTTGAACCAAGACTGTAATCTGCATGCAGTTCAATTGCTGGAGGATCTGATTACAGATAGTGAAGAATTTGCTTATGCAATGACCTGACGTTCTATGCAGCATCTTGAATCTGAAGGCCTTATAAGTTGCAGAAGTGCTACTTCTTAAGCTTGCCTCTTTGTTAAAATCAAAGTGGTTTCAACCATGCATGAAATCCCTGACCAGTTCCACAAGTAAGAGTTGCATTATCTCAGAGTTTGTCTGTCAGCTGCCTGTGGTGTATCTTTTTACTCTTTGCATTTACCATTCATTTTTAAAATTTATGAATATCGATATCCTGCTTAATTTCTTTCTGGTTAAATGCCTTTCAGGTGGAACTTCTAACACATCAAGGTCAGAGACTAAACCTGCTGGTATGGTTGTATATACAAGATTTTTTCCCCCTTTGTAGGCATAAATAATCTATAAGTGACCAGCTTTTGAGACTACCTTCCAGTTTCAGTCAGAGACTAAATTGTGATATAACGGCAATACTGAGCATAAGGTTGAGATTCATAGCATAGAGATATTATGTTTTTCTAGGAGAACCTCGGCTGTGAATAATATGATGTTCAGAGATTTGTGTAATCTCTTCTTTTTGGTTGGATCTTGGTGAAGAGCGAAGAAGTAGGATTTAGATAGCCAACCCTTGCTAGTCCGCATGGTTGAGCCATTCTGCTTCTTTGTGTATTATACATTTTTTAATTGGAGAATCAAAGTATTCATTGTAATTGGCCTCATTAAATCAATGTACTTTCCATTCTTTGACTATATTTAAGCCTATCTTTGATAATTGGTGATGATTTGGCATCTCCTCTTTATGAATTATAGACTGTTCCTTGTTGTCTTCCAGAGAAAATTTGATGTAACTTGAGAGACTATCTGTGCATCAACACAGTCTTCAAACTTGCAAGTTAGATATGCGAAATGGGAAGAACTTGTGATTTTTTATAAGCTTGTACTTTACCATGATTGGCATGTTTAAAGATTATTGTAGTTATTTATTTATCTCCAAAGAATTACTTCAGTTTCTGATCTCTGGTAATGGTTTCTAGCCTACAGTCCTTCTTGGTGGATCATATATAGTTGCAATATGTTCTTGAGGTGTTCAAAACAATACTAAAGTGTGCATAGTTTTGTATATATGTGGCTTCCCTTCTGAAGCTTTTTTGTACAGGCCCTATAGGGCAGTACTCTCTTCATGGAATTTTGTTTATCTTTCAAAAAATAGGGGAAAAAAAAGAAGAACATTATCGATGATGAGATTGGAAATTTTGTAATTAGATGAAGGATGCGCAAAGTTATTGGACCAGTAGTAACTGCTAACAATAAGCTGGGGAGATTGGGGAAGGGGCATTGGTAAGGATTGTTGACAATCCGTACTTTAAGTAATTGGAGACTTGTGAGTAGTCAGCCTGCTGGAGTGAGTCCTTAGATTCAACTAGTTTTGTTTGAACTATTGTAAACGACTCATAATGTACTTTGTTTATGACAATGTTTAGATGAAGAAGAAGTTTGAGGATGGAAGATGAATTCTACTCTGTTTCAGAATTGATTCTCAAATCATGGATTGGTCAACCAAGACATCTTAAGATTTGATCAAGTCTAGGAAGATCTGACAAATTCTAAGAAGTGTACAAAATATGAAAATTTAGATGAGATTGGACATTTATGCTTTTGGTAACTGCTAAGATCAAGATTACAAAGAACTATCACCTTAATGGCCTGTGTCATCTCTAAGTGCAGCCATAACTGGGAATTTGATTTTACAAAAAAATGAAATATCTAAAGAATAAGTGGGAATGTGTTATGCCATTCATTCTTCACATGCTATTTATCCCCTAGCTGTTTTATATCTGTCAAGAGATCACATAATATTCGATTTCTTTAGAGAGTGGTTCTCTGATTTGATGCTGATGCAACAGGACCAGATCTGTTGCTTTTGTCCATACATGGATAGTTTGCTCTTATGCTGATGATAAACCAATTTTCTAAATTTAATTGCTTAACTTAGTATATGTTTGTCTTGTAATAGAGCTCTTTTTGTGGTTTCTTGAGCTCTTTTCGTTTATCAATTTGCACTATCTTGGTGCCCTACAGTTAAGTCTTTTACCTCTCCAAAGATGAGAAAATGGCAAACTTAGGTTCTGGAGATCTATTACTCTTGAATGGTCTTTTCATCCTTCATGAAGTGTATCTCAATAGTTCAAGCATCATGGACTCATCTATGTCAAGCATTGTATTGGAAACTAAGTTGTGCATGAAAGTGTATGTATTGCAGTAATATAGAAAGTCAGGTGGACACCTAAATGAAACAGCGTGCCTAATCCATCATTTTTTCTGTTTATGCAAAATGAGTGAAAAGCTGGACTTTCACACAAGTTGCTTAAATACTAGGGACTTCCTGGTTACAAATAGAAGGTGCACAGATGGACCTCTGGTTAATGACTTAATAGAAGTAAGGTTTATAGTTATGATAAATTTGTAACATATTGAGGAGCAGAATTAAGGCTTTTTAGTTTGAATTTTTGTTGTTGTTGTCTTGGTTTTTAAGTTACTACTTTTGACTTTGCTCTGTGACGTATAAAAATGCTCTCCTTTCATGTATTCAATAGGGGAAATTCCATGGTTTACTACTTCAGATTGGATAGCTTGTCATTCGCCTGCTTAATAGTTTTATTTTTGTATAATTTCCTATGATAGGATAACCTTCTTCCAGTATAGGTTAATGGAGGGTTGGGACTCTGGTCTCAATATTAATCTGGATGTTGGTTTGATAGTAGAATCATGTTGCTTCACATATTATGAATAACCCATGACTTAGCATATAACTATGCCTTTCATGGGGCCATTCAGCCATTCACTTTCTCCATGGTATTTCTGCTGGAAATTTTCCTATTTCTTATGTTGTGTTTGTTTTGCTTTTGTTGTTTTTTCGTTTATATTTTTCTCCAGTAGTAGTTATGGTTTGATGCTGTCAATATTATGTCTTTTGCTAAGTTAATCTTACAATCGCCTCTACTAGAAGCTTTGGGCAATGGAGATTCCGCTGCTGAGTATTCACATGGCTTATCCTCAAGCGTGCAAACTTTGATTGTGAACACCCCACCCCAATCAGGGAGGTTTTTATACGCTCAAAACTTGAGGGCAATCAGATCTCTCCTACTCTGAAATTTGTTCAATAGCAGAATGGATATCCTATACCGCACTTTTAAGAGTTTCTTTTCCTTTTTGCATCCCCTATTGCTCAATATCAATCTAAAGAAGGAACTTTGGGAATTTACATTTATTCTTGTGTAAACTACATGACAAATATTTGAATTCACGATTTATTATGTGACTCATAATCTATCTCATCATTGCAAACTAAAATTACTTAGCTGACTGCTGTGACATTTATGTTGGTGCTGTTGTCACAGCCAACCTAATAAAAATCCTTGTCATTTATCCTCTGTCATCAGCAGCAGCAGCAATGGACGATGTTGTCGAGAAAGACTTGTCAGTGAGGGCGTTGTCCTCAGAATCAACGGCCACCTTCAGATTCTCAATCTCCTGTGCGATCTCTGCCAGCTCGGGACGCTTATCTGGTGACTTTTCACAACACCGGATTGCAATCTGCAGCAACTGGAGCATCCCATGGGCAGCACTTCGCTGCACTGATATCTCAGGGTCAAAGATCTCAGCAGTCCATTCCTCTCTCACTGCCCTGTGCACCCAGCTGCAGAGATCCATGCCTTTGACTCCTGGTGGGGCCGCATGGGTGCAGACTCGGCCACTGAGTAGTTCGAGAAGCAGACAACCGTAGCTCCAAACGTCAGTCTTTGAGGAGATCCTTCGTGTGGTTTGGCATTCAGGGGATTTGAAGCAGACCATGGATTGTGCGGCAATGGGGAGAGCGATGAGCGAGGAGAGGCCATAGTCAGAGACAAGGATGATGTCGTTTTGACTGAGGAGGACATTGGTCGATTTCAGGTTTCCATGTGGAATGATGATATTTGTTCTTGAGTTGGAGTTGACATGGAGGTACTGTAGGGCACGAGCCACGCCTCGAGCAGCTGATAGTCTGGAGTTCCACCTGAACGGGACCCGCTCTTTGCTTCCCCTTCCTCCTATTGTAGTGGTTTTATGAGATATAAATCACAATATAAGCACAGAGTGCCGCAAAGTACCATATTTATGCAAATAAATTATTAGAACTTCTATATTTTTCTAGTATTGAAGAGTGAGATTATGACAACCCCTGTAAAAGATAAAAATTCGAGCATGAAGAAGTCTTAAAAAATGGAAAGGGAATAAATAGTAATGGATGGTGCGAATCAGTGTGTATTAACACTTCTAATCCTGGATAAAAAGGGCTGATTCGACTGGACCATTTTGTTTCATTTCTTCTTTTGATTATAACCTGACTGATCAAGAGCCGGTGAAATTTGATGTTGACCCCTTGTTGAACTGGTCAATTGAATCTTTGACTTTTGAAAAGTTGAGAATTGTTTGCAGTAACATCCCGTGACCTCTGGGATGTGCAATGAGCGTGTTGGCCATCTGAGCTAAGGCATTCACTTTGGGCACGATGCCTACTGTATATCTTCTACCAGTGAACTTTGCAGCCTCTTTACCAGCGGAACTATCTAGTTGGTGCATTTCCTACAGAAAGATAAGGACTCACTATTTCGTTTGTGTTTAATTTGCTTGCATAATCATTGATCTGTGATTTTCAGAAGCGGTAGCTGATAAGGAAGGCTTAATGCTTGCTAAAGATGGGGGATTGCCAAAAATTAGTTGTTGAAAACAACTCAGGACTGGCGTTCAAGCTGCTTTGAAGGCCATGCATGGAACTGATTGGCAGCTGGAACCAGTGGCTAATGATATATGATCTACACAGCAGCTTTTAGCGGTAGGATGTGCTTGTTTTCCTTACTTTTTTGTTAATATTTATAGAAAATTACATATTTTAAGTATGTCAATAGGTTCCATACCTCTAGAAGTTAACTAGCTTTGTGGGACTTGGTATGCTGGGTTCTATGTTATCTTATTACTTCCTCATGTTTCTAATTACCAATAAAGAGAATGTCTAATAACTTGTGAGAGGGAAATCCTAAGGTTAGTACTCAGGTCATAGTAAATAGTGTTGTTCCTGGTCATGGATGTGCTTTCCGGGACACTATTGATTTGGTTCGAAAGCCATAAGAGAGAGAGAGAGAGAGAGAGAGAGCTCACCGTGAATGCGGTTGAACAAGTTGCCTTTCTCTGCATATTGGTAGATCAACAGCTTCTTTTGCTTAGAGAAGAAGTAGGCGAGAGGAGAGATCAGATTTGGGTGTTTCTGATTGGTAAGCAACTGCAATTGCCTTGTGAACTCCTCGCTGGTCATCGGCTTCAGATTCCTCATCCTTTTTACCACAAGGGCTTGCCCGTTATCCAAGATCGCCTTGTAAGTGTCACCAAAGATGCCTTTCCCAAGTCCCTCTGCAGATGCCTTCAAAAGATCACTCAATTCGAACCCTCCACTGTTTTCCAAGAATATAAGCTTCCCTCTATCTTCTCCTCTCTCAACAACTCTGCTGCTCTCAACCGCCTCGCTTCTCTCTTCTTTCTCCTCTGCTTCTTTGTCTCGTCTATTCTCTTGGTTCATAATTTCTTTGAGCTTCTTGACCTTCTTATTGTACAAGATGAACAGCAAGATCACAGCAAGTAGAGCCACCACGTCGAACAGCAGAAAAAGAATAAGAAAGACATTAATGGAAGAACCCTTGCCTTTTCCAGTATCAGGATGTGCATTTCCAGAAGAATAGGAAGACGACTGGCCATCGCTCACTGAGTTGAGGGTGCTAGAGTTTTCACAGGAGTGAGATGTGGGTGGTCCGCATAGTCCCAGGTTGCATGAGAACGAATCCAAGCTGAATGATTGAACAACTTGCGTCAATGGGATCTGCCCACTTAAATTGTTGTTTGACACATTGAAGGAGATCAAGGTAGATTGATTAAACTCTGGGATTTTCCCTGTCAGGTTGTTGTTCTGGAGCCACAATGATGCTAATGAAGCTAGACTCGGGAGCGACTCTGAGATTGGACCGTGGAACTTGTTCCCCGAGAGGTTGATTTGGGCCAACTTCCCATTCCCTGAAAGATTCATTATATTCCCTCGAAGGGCATTGTTCTTGAAGCTCAGGATGGACAGCTCGGAGAAGTGAAGGAGGGCATTGAATCTGATCAGCCCCTTCAGTCCCATACCTTCCAGTGCTATTCCTGTGACACGGCCATTGTTGCACTGAATGCCGTACCATCTTGGTGGATCGTTCATATAGCAATGTATGCCGGTCCAGTTACTGTTCAAGAAGGGGTTGTTGAAAATATTTCTCAGAACATAAAGAGCAACTCTCTCATCTTCATCGTAACCTAGCGAATGAGCACTTCTTGTGGTGATCCCATGAATTAGCAGCGAGAGGAATAAGGCTAGGAATAATTTTCTGGGCGACTTTGTAGAACCCATGATGCTGGACATCAGAAGGTGGCTGGGCGTGTTTAGTGTAGTGGAAATTGCTTATAGATATGCTTGGATGCTTGATCAAATCCCGGATATACTCTTAGGTAAACCATGCCACAACTATACCAGGCTTTGTTTGAAGATGGAATTAAGACAGTTTTGTTGCATCTGTGCTGGAACTTCGCAGCTGAAGATTCCTAGGGAGGCTGTCTTCACATTGTACCTCATTGAACTGCTAAATTTTATGGGATATTCCCTCGGTTATGACCACCTAATAATTATTTGCTACCTATTTATCGTCACCATCCTTGTTGCAGAATACAGTTTGTCCATTGAGAGAATTGTTTACTTTCCTGGGTTTTTATGATCAATCTGATTTTCGCAAATTGGCAGAAGGTTTCCTTGGAAATCTACTTCGTTTTGTGTTTTTAGTTAGCAGTGACGAAACAATATTTTGGGACTGTCCTAGCTTTGGCTGCGTAACCGCAGGTATAAAATTGCTGTCTTTGTTGATGGATGGTCCTGTACATGAATTCGGACATTACAATCCTCATGTTTTAAATTATTGGTCATTACCCACTCTGATAAATTCTATGTTTGTTCGAGTCATTCCATTAGAAGTATTGAAAATAAGCTTTCTCATATGATATTCTTCAATTGCTCAATGGATATGTTGGCAATTTACAGTTACATAAAATACTTTCTCGATTACGATTTTTGAGGAGAGGCTAGAATTTGTCTTAAAATTTTCAATTTTTTCTCAAGTCCAATTATCTACCAGGACTACCATTAAATTCATTCATTCAAACTCTTTACAATCCAAGAGCCCCACCCTAGGAGTTTTGCCCTGCCTAGCCTCAAAGAAAATGATCAAAATGGTCAATGTGACAATCTGGGCATGCTTGATCTGGGTCAGCTTTAACCTCTCCTGCTTCTCCACCAATGTAGACCCGTCCTTGATTATCCCATTGAGGTAGTGTGGATCGAAGAACTTGCCTGTTGAGGTTGTCACATTGGTTGTGAAAAGGGCTGGTGATTGGTGGTCAGTTTATAAATATGAGAGAAAGTGTTACCCTTTAATCTAACTTTTGAATATAAGAGAGGCTAAAGACCACCCAATACTGGGTAGTCCTAATCACCTGTGGCATTGGCGAAGTGTCGGCAGTGGTCTTTGACCCGGTGTGTTGAAGAAGTCGACCCACCACTTGCCCTTGACCCAACCCATGAGGATGAGTAGAGTTCTGAAGAAGAACGGGGCGACTGCGACAGGGTTAGCCCCAGGCTCGAGTCATGGCCCACCGGCTGTGGATGAGCTCGGCCTCTTGGTACCACTTGACGAAAGCCGGATCGTTGCAAAGTCCAAGCAGGTCAAACCCAAAATCACTTGGGACCCTGCATTTTATTGTTTACATAGCTCTAAGAATTCTGAATGAGCTTTTGAGAAGAACGAAACTCAAAACAGCAGGGTTTCAAAGTGCTAACGTTATGCCCAATTATGCAAATTGAGTGAACCTATAAAGATTTCAGTGTCATCTGTCTTGGATTAATGAATTATCTAAAACTTATCTATGAACTCTATTGATGAAAATATTGAAATAATAGCAAGCTTGGTCACTCTGTTCTCGATTAGTGGCATAAGTTGGCTTTCTCATGTCATGGTACATGATTATTTTAGAAATAAGTATACCAAAAATCCTAAAACTTATTGTGAAAGTGTTATTGAATCTTAAAACTTTGAAAAGAGAAATAAATTCACTTCATCAACTCACGAGCCGTTGAGGGACTCGGGGCCTTCACATGCACTGGGATCAAGCAATGACATCTTGTCAAGGATAGACAAACTAACTGAAAATTTAGTTAAACCTTTGGGGTTTGGCATCACTTACGATAATTAGTCAATGGAAACAAGTAGCTGACTAGAAGCAAACCAGGCACTTGGCTATGCACCAACATACTATCCGATTTAAAGCTTCCTGACTTGTTATGGAGAATTTTAATTATCCTTCTTAAACAGTGAAATTGAAAGGAGATGCACAATAGAAGGATATCAGTTATTTTGAGCAAACCAACCCATAGCAGATGCTGATCTTGTGAACTCCATGTCTTCTTTGTTTTCTTGTGTTAGTGTTATTAGGACACAGTCCAAAGAAAATTCAATGACATGAAATAATGCGTTCCGTTTTCACAGCCAACCTAATAAAAGTCCTCATCATTTCTCAGCTGTCATCACCAGGAGCTTTGGACAATATCATCTGACGACGTGACAAAGTCGTCCTCACAATCATCGGCCACCTTCATATTCTCGATCTCCTGCACGATCTCTGCCATCTCGGGACGGCTATCAGGCGACTCATCACAGCAACATATTGCTATCTGCAGCAACTCGATCATCCAGTCAGCTAACCTCCTCTGCTTTCTGATCTCGGAGTCGAAGATCTCGGCTGTCCGTTCCTCTCTCACTGCCCGGTGGACCCAGCTGCAGAGATCCACGCCATGGACTCCTGGTGGGGCCGCATTGGCACAGACTCGGCCAGTGAGTAGTTCGAGAACAGACAACCATAGCTCCAGACATCAGCCTTTGGGCAGATCAGTTGCCTGGTTCGGTATTCAGGGGATTTGAAGCAGACCATGGATTTCACGGCGATGGGGGGCGTGACGAGAGAGGAGAGGCCGTAGTCAGAGACAAGGATGGCGTCGTCTTGAGCGAGGAGGACATTGGTCTATTTCAGGTTCCCATGTGGGACGTTCACGTTCGGTCTTGAGTTGGAGTTGACATGGAGGTAGTGCAGGGCGCGAGCCACGCCTGGAGCAGCTGATAGTCTGGAGTGCCACCTGAATGGCACCCGCTCTTTGCTTTCCCTTCCTCCTGTAGTAGTGGCTTTCACTACATGATAATTACAATATGCACAAGGTGTCATAAACCAGCATGCAGCTTTTGAGGAAACAGCATGGAACTGATCAGCAGCCGGAATCGGTGTTTACTGATATCTGATCTACCCAGCAGCTTTCGACAGTAGGATTTGCTTGCTTTCTTTATCCACTTGTTATAGGAATTACTTATTTTAAGTATATGTGATTAGGTTCCATAGCTTTAGAAGTTTGGTCATCTTTTTGAACTTGATGTGCTGGTTTCTATGTAATCTGATTTTGTTCCATATGTTTCTATGACAAATTACTAAGTAATAGAATGTCTAATGACTTGCCACTGAATAAGTAGAGAGGGAAATCCTAAGGCCAATACGCGGGTCATGAGGAATTGTGTTCTGCTCATTGATGTGCTTTCCTGGAGACAAAAAGATTTGGTTTGAATGCCATAAGAGAGAGAGAGAGAGAGAGAGAGAGAGAGAGAGAGAGAGAGAGAGCTTGCTGTGAATGCGGTTGAACGAGTTGCCTTTCTCTGCGTATCTGTAGATCAACAGCTTTTGTTGCTTCAAGAAGAAGCCGGCGAGAGGAGGAATCAGATTGGGGTGCTTCTGATCGGCGAGGGACTGCAACTGCCTCGTGAACTCCTTCCTGTTCATTGGCTTCAAATCCCTCAAAATCTTCACCACAAGGGCTTGCCTGTCATCCAAGATCGCCTTGTAGGTGTTCCCGAAGACGCCTTTCCCAATTCCCTCTGGAGATGCCTTCAAAAGATCACTCAATTCGAACCCCCTACAGTTTTCCAGGAATAAGCTTCCCTCTATTTTCTCCCTCTCCACGACTGTGCCGCTCTCGACTGCCTCCTTTTCTCTTCTTTCTCATCCTTTGCTTCTTCTTCTCTGCTATTCCCTCGGTTTATGAATTTTCTGAGCTTCTTGGCCTTCTTATAGGACAAGGTACAGAGCAAGATAACAGCAAGTAGAGCCACCATGCTGAACAGCAGAGAAAGAACGAGAAAGCCAGAATTGGAAGGATTTTTCCTTTTTCCAGTATCATTATCTGCATTTCTGGAAGGATTGGAAGACGAAAGGCCATCAATCACTGACCCAAGGAGGTTTGAGTAACCACAGGAGTTTCACGTGGGCGGTCCGCATAGTCCCGGGTTTCCTGAGAACGAATCCAAGCCGAATAATTGGAAATTTTGCGTCAATGGGATTGGCCCGCTTATATTGTTGTTTACACATTGAAGGAGATCAAGGTAGATTGTTTAAACTCCGGGATCTGCCCTGTCATGTTGTTGTTCTGGAGCTGCAATGATGCTAGAAGAGCTAAACTCAGGAGCGACTCGGAGATTGGACCCTGGAACTTGTTCCCTGAGAGGTCGATGCGGGCTAACTTCCGGTTTCCCGAAAAATTCATCATTCCCCCTTGAAGAGCATTGCTCTTGAAGCTCAGAATGGATAGCTAGGAGAAGCGAATGAGAGCATCGAAACTGATCATCCCCTTCAGCTCCATACCTTCCAAATTTCCAGCAGTATTCCTGTGACCCGGCCATTTATGCAGTGAATACCGTACCATCTTGCCCCATCATCCACATAACAGTGTATGCCAGTCCAGTTATTGTTCAAGAAAGGGTTATTGAAAGCGGCTTTCAGAGCATAAAGAGCGTCTCTCTCGTCTCCATCGTAACATAGCAAAGGAGAACTACTTCCGGTGATCCTCTGGTTCAGCATCGAGATGGATAAGGTGAGGAATAATTTTCCGAGCAAGTTCGAGGAACCCGTCATGCTGAACATCGGAAGGTGGACGTTTTTGTTTCTATGGGAATCTGGCGGCGATCATGGTGTATTGGATATTGCTTATAGTTGCTTGGATGCTCGATTGAATTGTGGATATGCTCTTAGGTGAAATTATGCCGCAGCTATCAGATGTCTTTGCTTAAAAATGGATCCAAGACGGTTTTGTTGCATCTGTGTTGGAACTTCTCAGCTGAAAGTTCCTTGGCAGGCTGTTTTCACGTTGTCTTTCATTGAACCGCTTTGTCTTGTGGAATGTTCCCTCAGTTTTGACCATTTAATGATTATTTACTACCTCCTTGTCATCATCCTTGTTGCAGAATCCAGCTTGTCTATGGAAAGGATTGTTTATCTTTCTGGGTTGATATCATCAATCTAGCAACTTCAGTTCGGCACAATCCGATTCTCGCAAATTCACGAAAGATTTCTCGAAAAATGTACTTTTGTATTTGTAATTTGCAAAAAGGAAACTTCATTCTTGCAATGTCTTGGCTTTGGTTATGTAACCATAAGGATAAAGATTGCAATGCCCATTTGCTAAAAATTCTGCTGTACTTTCGAATTTGAATGCCGATGATTTAAAATAACTGATCTTGCCCATGTTATTCAATTAGAAGTATCAAAACTAAACTCCCTCGTGTGCAACTTACAATTACATAGAATACTTTCTCAATCGCGATTCATCATATCATAAACTCTCTTAGAAAACACATCACTAATTGCTAGCAACGAATCCGGGATGGAAAACTCTGTGGGGACACAGTTTCTCATACAACAACGGAGGCTCGAATTCATCTAAGCTTTCGATTTTTTTCCCCCAAATCCAATTTATCTACAAGTACAACCATTTTTTGATTCATTCAAGTTCAAACTCTTTACAATCCAAGAGCCCCAAGTGGGGTCTTGCCCTGCCCAGCCTCAAAGTAGAAGGTCAACATGGCCAACATTGCAATCCGGGCATGCTTGATCTCGGCCAGCTTCAACCTCTCCAGCTTCTCGACATCCGGAATGTAGACACCGTCCTTGATCGTCCCGGCTAGGCAGAGCGGGTCGAAGAACTTGCCGCCCGGATAGCCCTGATCCCCCGTGGCGTTGGCGAAGTTCTCGGCCGTCTTCGACCACGGCGTGGCCCACTCCACCGACTGCGAGTCCGGGTTGAAGAAGTCGACCCACCGCTTGCTCTCAACCCACCCCATAAGGATCAGCTGGGTCCCAAGGAGTGTACCAAAGGAGAACGGGGCGATGGCGCCTGGGTCGGCCCCGGCCTCGAACCACGGGATGCCGCTCCAGGCCTGGCCGACAAAGATGCCGACCACTGCGGCCATGGCCCACCGGCCGTGGATGAGCTCAGCCTCTCGGTACCACTTGAGGAATGCCGGGTCCTTGCCGAGCCCGAGCGGGTCGAACCCATAATCACCCGGGAGCCTGCAGTTGATTATTTTTTCAAAGTACTAATGTTAGGCCAAACTATACACATTCGAGCGAATCTACATAGATTTCAGCATCTCATGTTTTGAACATAAAATACCATCCCTCTCAAACTATAGTAAGTGGTCGGAGAGATTGACACTTACGAGCCATCGAGCCACTCGGGGTCGATGAAGTTACCGCCGCCCCTCACAGCGGGGATCCAAGACTTCTTGGGCTTAGCCGCCGCCGCGACGACCACCAGGTTCCTAGGACTGGCTCCGCTCCCTGCCTCGTTGCCAAAGCCGGCCGCCCTCAACAAGGACCGGCTCCTCCTCCCCCCGCACAGGAAGGCCGACCCCAACCCGTTCACCACCGCACCGGAAGTCGCCGCCATGCCGGCCCCTGTCTCTCTCTCTCTCTCTCTAGAAGCTTGTCTAAGGTGTGGAGCTAGGGATGTGAGGCTGAGAGGTGAGAGGGAGGGACAGAATCTAAATCAACGTTCCTGGCGGGTCCAAGTGGGATAAACGAAATCCGGCAAGGAAATCCAAGCGAGCGACACTGGATAGATTACGAACCAATAGGAACTTGAGCTCCATCCTCTTCCACGTCTTCATGTAGGCTGCGTGGACCATTTCCGCGCCGCTACTTTTTTGAGTCCTTCTTCGCTTCCTCTTTGTTAATCCAATACTCCTAAAATGTGGCAAAAATCAAGCTGCCAGCTGGGAGTATCCACGTGAATATACCAAAATTCCCAATGTAGAGGGAAAAAAAAATCATCATATCCATTGGGTCACCCCACCCTTTGCCAAGTCTAGATTAATATAGTTGTGAAAATTTATCCCCTAATAATTTCCGTTAAATTAAATTAATATTATGAAAAATCACAAATCAGTACATTTATAATAAAAAGAGTATGGAAGCACAAACTGATATATCTATTAACTACTATGTGTTATTCAATTCAATAATTTAATGATAAATTTAACGGAAATTGACAGAAAGGTAAGTACCTACTTTGGATTTTTTTGTAATAAATTAATTTAAGATAAAGTTATCACGTATGTACGGGTTTAGAGTTTTTTGGTATTAACCCATGTATAATAATATGGCTACATTTGGTGAACTGGATAGTTTACATCTTATTCGGCGTCTATCTAATATTCGGTGTAGCACTTGATCCGAATATAAAGAGGATCAAGAGATTCCACACAGGGAATGGGATTATGTGAAATAGGGTATTTTCAACCTGAAAAGAAATAAAGAAAAAAACATTGAAAATAGAAAAAAAAAAAAAGTGGCCTTAATCGAGAGCAAGAGAGGGGGGGGGGGGCAGAAGTGGTTGCCGTTCTAGATCTGGGAGGATGCGGAGAGGCTTTGTTGAAGCTTGGCATGGTGGTCATGGTTGTGGTCGCCATGGCCTGTAAGATGTCGCAAAGCATGGTGGATGGCATAAATCAATTTTCATGTTATATTCAGACATTTTCCAAACTTTGTAGAAGATATTGGAAATCTCATCATATTTTTAATCAATCCAACTTTATTGTATCTGGGGTGCCTGAAGGATTGCCAAAGCAATTTATGGAATTTCGCGGGCTGCCTGAATAATTTGATCAAAATTGGAGGGAGGCCAAAGTAATTCACTCAAAAACTCATTTTGGTTCTTTAGGGCGTGCATGACAACATTTTTGTTCTGGAAATCAATTTCTGACCAGAACTTGCTTTCTCAATTTCTATTCATCAAACGAGTTTCTGAATGAAGAAACACATTTGATAATGACTCAAAATTTCTATTTTTGGAACAAAAATTCCTTTAATAACAAAACAAAATTTCTATATCTAGGGGGGTGGTAGGCCGTGGCGGGAATTTGATGGGCGACGGGTGGTAACGAAAATGAACAATAAGAAGAGTTCTCATTTCTCACTTTTGTTCCATAAATAGAAATGCTAAAAATTTTAGTTTTTGATTTCTACCATAAATCTATTTCTAGAACAGAAATCTGTTTAAAAAATAGAAAAATGAAATTGTATTATTAAATGGGTTTTTGTTTCAAACCTATTACAGGAAACAGAAAAATAAATAAATAAAGAAATAAAGAAATATATATTTTGTCATGCGACCCTTAAATTGTGTAAGTGGCTAGGCATAAGGCACTACCAGGTTGGCATGGACCTTCAAGAGGGGCCTTCACCCTTGCATTCTTGCTGGGCTGGGCCCTTGGATGTAGGAGTGTAGCCCATTACTTTGTAAGTTGTATGCCAACCTTAAGGCCCTAACACATTCTAAATGACTCTATAGATTCAAATCTCGACTTGACCAATGTCCATCGATACGCATCAATCATCCTAGTCCACATTTACTAATTGCATTAAATCAACCGATTGAGATTGAATACTCGACCACGACATCAGCCCCAAACTTGTGAGTCATAAGACACTATAAATGACTTGGAAGATTGGAATCTTGGCTCGACCAATCTCATTGATATGCTTAAATTGTCCTAGGCCACATTTACTAATTGCATGAGAACGACCGATTGAGATCAAATGCTTGAGCATGCAATCAACAACCAACCCCTTCCCCCGCCCCCCCCCCCCAAAAAAAAAAAAAAAAAAAAACCCAAGCTTCATAAAGATTAAAATTTATTTGGCCCATCCTCGAATAAATCCAAGATCTTTTAACTTCTTCGAACATGATTCCGAGCTTGTTTTAACCTTAACCCTAGGCAAAAACGCCATAAGTAAAAGTTTAAGTCCATAAATGTGTACCCCCAGGATTGGTATACTTTGGGCCATTGAGGGGTTTCCACCTTACGAAGCAGAAATTGCTCGTAAAAATTCTACCAATTCCATGCTAACCGCTTTAGACAAGGACCACTTGCACATGTTACAAATTTGAAGTCGACCAGTTGATGGAATTCGCAAGTTGTTTTCATTAGCTTCTCGGTCGTTAGACCTCTGTATTTGTGCACTTAGCTTATTCAAAAAGATTTCTGAAGTCGCGCGTCAAAAAGTCTAGAACACCCCTAAACGCATTGCTCTCCCAATTCCCAAAGCCTACGCAAACATACAATTCTTCAAACAAGCAATTAGTTCATCATTTACCAACGACTGCCATTGAATTGCATTTTCCACATTTTCCAAGGACAAATGAGAACTGGACTCAACTTGCACGCCAACAACCATCAATCTCACACACAAATGTGGCCCAAACCAAAGATTTTGTAAGCTGTAGGCCAACCCGTGAACCATAACACATTTAAATGATCTGTAATTTCAGCTCAATCCATCTCAATCGATACACCTAAATTGTCCTAGTTCACATTCCTTAAGTCATATCAAAAGGACAAGTTCTCGAATTATTTTGAATGGGAGACCATAGAATTTAAACATAGCGAGTGACCGTTTGACCATGTAACTAATTCATTAAGTCTCATGCTTACGAATTGGCCCACATGCATCCCAATACCAATCCTAGAGCCTTACCGGAGCCAAAACTTAAAATCCAAAGTGTATAATCTCCTAGAGTCGACATGCTTGGTTTGAGATTCAAGTAACTTCCACCTTAAGAAGTAGAGATCGCCCGTTTAAGTCCTCCCAGTCGCCTATCAAAAGCCTCGAAACCCCACGAAATGAATCGCTTCCCTAATCCCCGAAACCTACGCAAGACATCCAATTCTTCAAACAAGCAATCGCTGCATCATTTACCAACGACCACATCTTCTCAGCACTCATGAGGAAGTGAGAACTGAACTCAACTTGCACGCCAACAACCATCAAATCTCTCTCTCACACACACTTAAAAAAAACTTGCATACTTGCCTTTGCGGCAGCCGACACGACATACACCGCAGCGGCCACGCAAAAGACTTTCGATGTCTTCTCGAGTTTCATGGGGACGTGAACTGATTTGATCGATCTGAGCGTAGATTGTGGAAACGTCACCTGTCACAGAGTCAACCCGCGGAGTCTTCTGGCTTTTTCCATGGCTAAAACGCGGCAAGCCACTACGTTCACTCGTTCATCCACTAGACCGCCCCTCGTTAAAGAAAGTGCAAATGAAATAAATTAGGTTTAGAAAGCGCGAGTTTTCCGGGTCGTGCATGAGTCATTGGTGATAAGAAAAGAACGGTTTTTTTCTTCAAAGGATCCCCGTTAAAGAATGTCCTGGAAATATTAGCTGAATGATTGTCATTGACATATAAAGTCTTTTTAATCGGTTGCTTAATAAATGTGCTCGTCAACCAATCACTCTTTTTTAAAGGATTATTTAAACGGGTGGCGAGTGAATTGGGACCAAGAGAGAGCAGCTTTTAGTTTTAATTTTGATAGATGGGTATCTTTACCGTACTTGAGTGTGTTTTAAAATTATTTCGTTTGAACTCTGAGACGTAAAATTTGAGAATATTCCCAGAGGCAAGGGAAGAAAAACTTTCTGTTTAATTGGAGGGACAGACATCCTGGTATTGGCATATTAAAATAAGGAATGCATCTAGACTGGATGTCAGGATACCAAACTACCATTTGAAGCTCCGGTGGAAAATTTGCTTCTTACTGGTTAGACATATGCTTTGCATAGTGTCTAGAACCAGCATGTCTAATCAGTATGTTCTAAACACCGTGTGAAAACTTAAAAAAAATGAGATAAATAACAATTTTTGCTTAAAACGTATAGATACATAACAATTTTATAACCATGTGAAAGGAGTCACGCAGCAGGTGATAGCTCTGTTCAATCACAACACCTCCTCCACCTCCTTTTTTTCCTTCTTCTTATATTTGTTTTTATTTGTTTATTGTTGTTTATTTTTTTATTTTTTATGTCCATGTCATGTGGCATTGAGATAGGACCGCTTTTTTGTTTGTTTCATTAAACTAAGAGAGTTGCGACGATGGGCCTCTTTGGGTAGACAACAAGGTTCATGCATTTGGAAGTCCTTGATCGACAATTCTTTGATGTTCTTAAAATTTTTCCCAAGATACGTTGAATGTTGGAGGCACAAGAGCCGGATAGGCGGATACAATGCAGGAAAAAAAATGTTGTCCTTTCGCTCGTTGCGATCCGTCTTTCTGATTGTGCTACCTTGGGAAGATCTAAATTCACTAGAAAGCATATCTCGGAAGCATTTTCAATAAGAATTTGAAGTATCGAGGCAAGGCAACTTAATTCTTTTACTGTTTACCTTTCGGAAAAACCCCTTTTGATGTGGCGAATTGCAATGGATTAACCCATTTTTAGAATTTTCAAGAGTAAAATAGAGTGAAAGAAAAATAAATTTAGAGGGACCTTGAATCGGAACCTTGAATCGGAACCTTGAGTACCTTAGCCATCTTCAATTTTTTCCCATTGAAAAGTTGCATTATCAATTGTCTGGGCTTAGTTCAAGCGGTGAGCACGATTGTCATTCGTGCTTAAGACCAAGTATGAATCACCATGCTCGGGCGGGAGCACATACCTGTTTGTGTCTTTGATAATTATCCGGTATGTGCTTGGGACGAACGAAACAACACATTCGATCTGGATAAATCGCATGTCGGAAAAAGAGTCCCTTCATCCCATCAATATGAAAATAAAATAGTTGCAATGCAAATAGTGGAAAATTAAAATATTATATAAGAAAAAAATGATTAATATCATGAAAAATCTCAAACTATTATATTTGTAACAAATTTATCTTAAACTAATGATCTTAAATTTCTACATTTACAACAAATTTATCTGTTAGATTTCATTAAATTTTATCGTCAAATTGTTGAGTTGGATAATACGTGGTCGTTGACTAATGTCTTAATTTAAGATTTTGCTCTCCATTTATTATAAATATATCAAGATTTTTTATAATTAATTTAATTTTAAAAAATTAATGAAAAGTAAATTTACCACATATAGATTTTATGGTGACAAAATTTGTTTGAATTTAACCTAATCGTGGGTAGCTGTGTTGGTATTAGAGTTCTTCTTTATCGTCGAGGTCGAGAGTTCGAATCCTGCCACTTGTTAGTGTTGTAAGTGGGAGGTATAGTGACCCGGCCGTTCGGTGCCGTGCGGGTATGAGAGGCCTGTGGTGGAGTCCTTGCTTACCAAAAAAAAAATTTGTTTGAATTAAATTTGTCAAATTAGGAGTTTGTTCGAAAGAAAACGCAACTTCACATGTGGCTCAACTGAAAAAAAAAAACACGAGGAAAGAAGAGAAAACATTAAACAAATGCGGGAGAGGGACAGGGAGGGATAGGCGCACGGTACTACTCACAAATGATTACGTGTGCAGAAGCGACGTACGGTCTGTTCATGTCTTATGTATCCCACCCCGCATATCATTTCCTGCCTCGTGCACTGTTATACCCACAAAAATCTCTCTCTCTCTCTCTCCTAATCTCCGATGATACTGTGCTCGTTCGTGCGCGTCCGCGACTGGTGAATTCCGCTCGCTAGAATCCACCACCGCTTCCTCGCTAGCTTAGCTCCTCCTCCGTCGCCGTCCAGGTACCCTCTCTCTGTCTCTCTGTGCTGTTGTCGTTGTCGTGGTGGGTGGAATCGATCTTTTTTTTCCTTCTGGGTACGGCCGTTTTCCTTCTCCGCCGCACGATCCGGGCTCGCTTCGAACGAGGGCCGGCCCCCTTGTGTTGGGTTGCTTGCGATGGATGATGGGTTGTCGTGATTCCCTGTGCTTTGCGGCCGAATCTGGTTTTCTTTGGAAGGGGGGGGGGTGGCTCGTTGTCGAAATGATCCTGTTTTGTCAAATGGGTTTGGAGTCTTTAGGGTTTGCGCGTCGCCTTTCTTTGGGATCTGTTCTCGATCGGTTCGGGTTCCTTTGAGTTTGCCTGGGGGAAAGGGGAAAAAGGGGAGAAAGGGAATTGAGTGCTAGGGGAGGTTTCCAGCTGCGTGACCGTTCTTGATCCTGAAGTTTTGCATATTCACATGCGGCGAGTATTTTAAGAACGTGCCGGTGAAGGGTTTGAGGGAAAAATTGTTTCTTGATTGGTTTTCAGGTTGTATTTCATTGCCCAGGCCGATTGAATTTCCTCTGATTTTGTAATCTTTATTCTTTTCTCTTGCACATCCTGGGCCTTTTCTTTTTTTTTTTTTTTTTTTTTGGGGGGGGGGGGGGGGTGGGGGGGGCGCTGCCCATTGTTGACTGGACGCTTCCAGCTTTATGCAACGTAGCATTTTGTTATTGTCTATAATTCGCTTATGTCAGTGCTTACGTTATATAAAATTTGCTGTCCCAGTTTTTCCTACATTTTTAAATTCATTCGGGTCGCTCTGTATTGGTCTGTGCAGCTTTGGGGAGATTGACGCGGCTTTAGATGATCTGGATCATCTCTGCTCTGAGCACTGATGGGGGGTATTCTGAGCTTCAATGGTTCCAGATGCGGAGCAAGGGACACCTATGAGATTGCTCCGGGTGAAATTTGCAAGAGGCAGAAGGTGTCGTCAAGCTTGTTTGAGGATGATATGAGGTTGATTCCCAGCCTTCCGGATGAGATATCGTTTCAGATCTTGGCCAGACTTCCTAGAATCTACTATTTGAAGGTAAAGTCGGTGTCGCGAGCTTGGAGAAATGCGATTACAAGTGCTGAGCTCTTCAGTTTGAGGAAGGAGCTCGGAACATCTGAGGAGTGGCTTTATGTTTTGACAAAAGTGGATGAGGATAAGCTTTTGTGGCATGCTTTGGATCCTTTGTCGAGGAGATGGCAAAGGTTGCCCCTGATGCCTATGGTTTCATTTGAAGATGAATCAAGGAAAGGCCTTGGGAGCCTACGGATGTGGAACGTGATGGGTTCAAGTATTAGAATTGCAGATGTCATCAGGGGCTGGCTCGGGAGAAAGGACGGATTAGATCGGATGGCTTTTTGTGGATGTGCAGTTGGGGCTGTTAATGGATGCCTCTATGTGATCGGTGGCTTTTCTAGAGCCTCAGCCTTGACAAGTGTTTGGCGATATGATCCTGCTCTAAATGCGTGGAGTGAAGTAAGTCCCATGTCAATTGGTAGAGCTTATTGTAAGACAGGCATATTGAACAATAAGCTTTACGTTGTTGGTGGGGTCACTCGTGGTCGTGGTGGCTTGACCCCACTTCAGTCGGCAGAAGTGTATGACCCCCTCACTGGTTTATGGTCCCAAATACCAAGCATGCCTTTTGCCAAAGCTCAGATGCTTCCTACTGCATTCCTTGCTGATCTGCTTAAGCCTATTGCCACTGGAATGACTTCATACAGGGGAAGGTTGCTAGTGCCTCAAAGTTTGTACTGCTGGCCTTTCTTTGTGGATGTTGGAGGAGAAGTGTATGATCCTGAAATTGACTCATGGGTCGAAATGCCACCTGGTATGGGTGAGGGTTGGCCCGCAAGGCAGGCAGGCACAAAGTTGAGTGTCACTGTAGAAGGCGAGTTGTATTCGTTGGATCCGTCTAGTTCTCTTGATAGTGCTAAAATCAAGGTGTATGATCACCAAGATGATGCTTGGAAAGTCATTGCGGAAGAGGTTCCTATTCGTGACTTTGCTGATTCAGAGTCTCCCTATTTACTTGCTAGTTTACTGGGCAAGCTTCATGTTATCACTAGAGATGCAAATAACAATATATCGGTTATGCAAGCAGATGTGCAGAACAATGTCAATCCCTTTCCAATGGTTTCCTCATCTTTAGCAGAAGATTCTGTCTTCAAGTTGGAATCAGAAAGAAATCTTTGGAAGGTCATAGCCACTAAGAATGCAGGATCCGCAGAGCTTGTAAGCTGTCAGGCCCTTGACATTTGACAAGGGAGTTGGTAATTTTCTTAATTTCAGCTACATTGGTATATATCTATAGGGTGCTATTACCATCCGAATCATTGCATGGTTTGACTTAAAGCTTATCTTCTTGTAAAGATAGCAAGCAGAGATAATGAAAAATTCTCGCTTTAGTTATCTCCACCGAAAATGTAAGATCAAGGCATGAAGCTTTCATACTTCTGCTCTTTGGCTTTTGGGTTCTAATAGCGATATTACTTTGATCAAATGGAGCCAGATTGATGCTTCTCCAAATACACCGGAGCACTATGCAGCCACTCGGTCCTTGCATTTTGCATAGTATGACCCTTTGGTGTTATGCTTTCTTCTGCATTAAAATCCAATTGCCCAGCCTTGATTATAGTAGGAACCTTTTACATGTGCCAATAGTTATAACTTTCGAGTGGTTGTATAAGAGAGATGGATTGTTTGGCCAGCTTTTTTAAGAAGTACCACACCAAACCATCTTAGACAATGCGTGGTTTCATAGTTTGCTGTTTTAGTGGAGGGAAGGAAGACAAGTAGATTATTATAATATACAACCGTGTTTGAGCTACCTTTGTAGCGATGAAATGGTGCTCTTCTTTATATCACTTGGGCATTTTATGCTTGTGCTGTATCATCGTGTTCACATCATCGTGTTCATGATCCTCTCTTCCAGGATGAGACCAGTTACTCGGTCAATAAAGGCATGTCACCTCTTTGCTTCATTCTTTCCCCCCTTGCACCTTAGCTGTTCTGGCTTAATTACGGGTTGACGTAGCGAAGGACCTATAAAGTGAGGCCATTGAATGAATGTCGAATCATGGTAGTTGGAGCTTCTTTCGAGCTTTCATTTATTCCCTATTGGCAATTGGAAATTTCCTACTTTCTGCATTTCATGTATGGTTCTGCTTTCTTGTTGGTTGGGAATGTTTTGAGCGCACACAGTTTCTTCACCAAAACGTACTTCTATTCTCGCTAGTGCTTGTGCCGGAGCTTTGTCCGGAAACCAAAGCGACTTGGTAATCCGATGACTGAGCAGCTCGGTGACCGGAGGCCGAGGGTGGTCTGGTGAGATCGACACGGGAATATTCACGGGTTTCTCGTGGAATGTTTAAATTTGAGAGTGCACCATGTCGATTAGCAT
Source organism: Eucalyptus guilfoylei (assembly GCA_016097605.1). Taxonomy (NCBI): domain Eukaryota; kingdom Viridiplantae; phylum Streptophyta; class Magnoliopsida; order Myrtales; family Myrtaceae; genus Eucalyptus; species Eucalyptus guilfoylei. Next base: position 9,982,870 of record CM027866.1, read on the forward strand.
GTGATATGTATGATCTTCAGAATTGGAAAGGTGGTAGCACGAGTTTTTTGAAAAGTCAAAAACGCTTGCTGGTCAGAAGGGAACTCCTCCGAAGGTAGGTGAGGCGAGCTTTCCTTTTTTTATTTTTAATTCCCTTTTTCTCTTTCCTTTCGCCTCTAGCCCGTAGGCGAGGGTGACCCCACAAGGAACTAAATAGGAAAAAAAGCAAAAGAGTTAAGAATATTAAAATGATTGTAAAATTATAATTTTCGGTTAAAATTGACAAATCGTTAATAAGTTCAAAATTAAATTATCAAAATTGAAGGGTTTTTAAAGACTGAATTGGTTGTCAAAAACCAGCGCAAAGAATTTATTGCACAATTGGTGAAAAAAATTACTGTAATTGTATTTACCCACTAAGTAAGATAAAAGTAAAAAATCTGACATGATATGGAAAATCAAACTTGCGTCATGCGTTGAATTCTCAAACGCATATTCGTCTCTTGTTCAGCCCAAGGTTGAACCTTGCAAGGTTCACTTGCCAGTTGTCACTTGTGGCAAGTTATTGGTCATTGCTGAGCGGAGGAAGAAGGAGAAAAAAGGAAAAAGAAGAAAAATATAAAAATTCAATTTAATTAATAAAATTTTGAAAAAAAAATAAAAAATAACAAAAAAAATAACAAAAACTGTGTTATATAGAATAGCTAGAATCCACGTCAATAATTTCCGATTAAAATTAGCTCGATGGACTACATAAAATATGAAAAAGTTTGGGACTCAATTAATATAAATAAAAGATTTATGATTGAATTGACAAAAAATATAATAAAGTTGAAATTTTATGGACAATTTTCCTGAATTTCATCCTTGAGGCCATTGAGCATCTCAAACCATTGCAACTGTCGATTCTTATAGCTACACGACGAAACAGTATTGAGTCCTCTTATCATTCTATGTCCAAATTGTCAGTCCAACTATGGCTAATTTATTACAAAAAAACGTATTTTTCAATTATTTAATTGATTCATGTCTGCTTCTTTGAAACTTTATCACTTGACAGCGACCTAATATTTTTTTTTTCCTTTTGGGTTACTGGGCCGGCAGGGATTTATTGATTTATCTTTTTCTTATTAAAAAAATGTAAGTTAGGTATTTTCGGCTTCATCTTTGAATCCCTTCTAGCAAAGTTGATTAACTACCGATGCAAGTGCAGTTTGGTGAATGAAAACTACGGTTCAGTAAAAATATAAATAATATAAAAAATATTTAAATTAATATCATGGGATTTATTGATTTATCTTTTTCCTATTAAAAAAATGTAAGTTAGGTATTTTCGGCTTCATCTTTGAATCCCTTCTAGCAAAGTTGATTAACTACCCATGCACGTGCAGTTGGTGAATGAAAACTACAGCTCAGTTAAAAAATAATTAATATAAAAAATATTTAAATTAATATCATAAAAATTTCAGACTGATATACTTTTAACAAATTTATTTCAAACTAATTTTTTGATCATAAAAAACTGAAATTGATATATTTATAATATATTTACCCTCCATTAAATTGATTAATATATAAAAAATTGAAAACTAATACACCTTTAAAACTCCAAATTAGTACAAACGTTAATTGTCACATGTCATTCATTTTAATAATTTAACGGCAAAATTTAAATAAATTAATAGATGATAAGTTTGTCATAGTGTACTAATTTGAGATTTTTAGTGATAAAAAAATTAGTTTTGAGTAAATTTGTTATTTGTATACTAATTTTGAGTTTTCCATGATATTAACTAAAATATTTTCTTACATATAATTACTTGTATCAATTACAAAAATGAATTAATGAAAAATATTCTTTATTGTTTATATGTTTAAACATAAATAATTGTTGTCGATGAAAATAATTTTCATTAACTAGTTACTTTAGACAATATAAACGATTACTTTTAAAAAATTAATTTTCAAATCATTCATTTTCTACTAAACAAATCGGCATACATTAAACAATATGAACGTCACGCTAATTAGAGAGAGAGAGAGACTGGGCATGTGCTTCCAGGAAATTTTTCCAACTCAAGAACATGATCATCTCATCTTAGAAAAATGAATGAAATGAAACAATTCCACAGTAAGTGAGCAGCCATTGAAGCCTCTCATCTAATCGGATTATATCGATCGGATATGCGCCTCGGGGGCAGTTTCCGCAGGACGTAGAGAACCAAGGCCGAGGGCACGATCTCCACCAACTGCATCGAAAGAAATTACGTCAAACACGTCAAGTTTCTTGCTGCCGCGGGCACAATAAGAGCCACACATTCACACATCAACATCACTCACAGATATATACGCTACGCTAATAATGAAAGTTACCGTGTAATAGACTAGATTTAGAATTGGATGATCCAAGACGTCGACGTCTGCATTGTCGTCGAAAGCCGAAATAGAGACCTGAAAGATGTACCGCGTAAACATCCGTTAGGAACTCGGAGTTCTGGGTTTTACTAGCAAGTTTACAGCTTGTACTAGGGTAACTCACCACTAGACATCTTATCAAGAAGCAAGTGCAGCAAGTTGCTGTGACGAAGCCCACCTGCAATATGGTTCGTTAGGCTGTGTGACCAAATTGACATAGCCGTGAAGTAAATTACTGCTCTTATACTAATTCCGATTGCTCAATCATCCAAAGGGTAAAAAGCCTGCTCTCAGATGAATTCTAATGGTATGCTAAACAGATGTTGTTTTACACATCCATCAAATTCATGAAGCGGGTATGCTTAAGTTAACCATTCTGCAAGGGATGCATAGGATACTTAGTCCTGACGTAACAAAGAAGCCTACGAATTGCTCTGGAAAGGAGATTAATTTCTTCACTTGTATCCTTTTCTATAGCAGCAAGTTCTTGCGTATCCATTGAACTTACAAAATTGAACTCGATGATCACATCTAATACACACCTCGTATAGCTTCTTCTGTCGGCCTCTCGATTCAATAGGAAAGCGCCTCAACATGACGAACAACCTGCGCAAAGTAACAGTAACTTACTTCGCCAAGTACAGAAAGCAACCGTTGGCCTGAGGTCATTTCCAGGAATTACCTGCCTCCATACATCAGAAACCCAAGTGCAGCACAAAACGAGACAGCTGCCAATATTAAATGAATATGTGGTGTCAATCGCAAAACAAGTAAAACACTAGTAAAAGGAAATGCGGCTTAAGTTGCATAACAGGAACCTACTTACTAATCCTTAGTTCAAATACCAGTAAAAGGAAGCAGAAGAAAGAACAAGGCAATAACAATGAAAGAAAGGCTTTTGTCGTCCCGTAATTTGCCTAAACAACACTGACCTGACAAAAAGAGTCTTGAAATCATGATCGCCGTATGAGTCGGGCTTAATTTTAGACCGATCCAGATGCACACCTATTGCCACAATTGTGAATTTTACTGACATTAAGTCAGATACAAGAATCAAATCCTGTTAATCTGGTTTCTTCCAGAAGTGAATAGAAACGAGAATGAAGTACCTCACCTGTATGAAGTATATAAGTCCGTTGATTGCATAATACGTCGGCCTAAGCTTATCGATAGGAAGACTTCGAGCCTGTCCAATTAAAAAAATTTCAACAACCATCAACTTGACTTTCTGCATGTGAGGATTCACAACATAAAAGGCAACAGTAGTGCACAAAAAAGCCAGTACCTGCAGATATATCTCAGCCCAGAACAAGACTAGTAATGTGTACGTAGAGAAAAATAATAGTCCGGGAAGATCGAGAAGCATTATTTCGAGCGTCTGTTGGGAAACAAATGTTGGAATTACAAGAATCAGATACCACATTTTTTGACAGTAATGCACGATACCCCTCATCTCAGATACTACAGATCAAGAGACTGATAAACGTCGGCGAGGTAACAAGACGTACCTTGGGCCTGAGAAGAAACACGCTCTTGTAGATGCCGAACATGAAAGCCCTCACTGACAAAATGCAGATTCAAGAATTACTACAGAGATCGAATGTGGTTGGCCTCAAGAAAGAAAACAGAAGATCCCGGCGATCCTCACCTCCATTCACGAGGAAATTCATCAGATGAAAAATCTTTTGCGTTGTCCAACCGAATTCGGGCACTCTTAATTGAATGCGGCACAGTTGCACCTATACAGCGGTTAAAAAAACATCCAAAGATTTCAGCTCGTTCACGATTCAAGATGATAAATAACGTCGTCCATGCAAGGAAACCCGCATTCTGCGTGTGACCATGACATAAACAAAACAACCTCCGCCTCAAGAAAAGAAAGTAATATTCTAAATCACAACAAGAAAGATCTTCAGGAATTTTCTCATTCTATCTTCCTCAGGATCAAACTCACCTGCAGACGACATGACAGTGCAAAAGAAAGAAGGTAAAACACACGCAGGCGCGCAAAACAAAAGACTCAAACGATTCGCAGCGAAACCAAACCGCCCAGATCTTGTGATAAATCTGAAGAAAAGGGTGAGCAGCAGATGATGACATACCAAGGCAATGAAAGAGATCAACGCGTACGATCCACACAAGGAATAATAAATCCCCTTCTGCCATTGCTCGGACTCGTCGATCTCGTCCCACCAATCCGACGCACGATCACCACCACCGTAATAGCTCCTGGCCCATTCAAAACCCAGGGTCTTTCTCCTCAACAGGGACCCGCCACCCATCAACATTAGTCAATCCCCCCACCTGAAAACGTGTAAAGAAACGCAGACGAGATCTGCAGAGAAGTCGAGGAAGAGAATGTTCTTCCTGTTGCTCAGAAAGAGAGAGAGAGAGGGGGTGGATTCTTGCATGGCTTTGACAGCATGAGATGGCAAGGGAGAAATGGAAGGAGTACGTGGCGAGGAGAGGGGGAAGACACGCAAGTTCACATTGGAAATATACGTGTGATCGTTTGACGGCTTCCTAGGTAGCATATTCGTTGATTGCGCAACAGAAAAATGGCCGCTGAAATCACCACCTTTTGCCTCCTCTCGTTTCACTTTTGGTTTTATGTAATCCATTCATACCCATTACTTGGTCCCACTAGACTTTTCCACGTTGGCTGTTATCTCTACACTATGGACAGTTCTTTTTCCTTAAAAAAAATACATATTATATTAATATTTCGATATCTTTGAAGGAGGATAGATTCGAATAAGAATATATATAATCTAGAGATCTGATCGCGGAGAAAATCGAGGGGCTTATTGAACGGCTTGCATTAACCGAAGGACTTTTGGTCTCCTTATCTCGTGTTAAAAAGATACGAACCCAAAACAACCGATCGTGGATATCTCTATCTATAGAATCAATAATTGGAACTTTTAGAATTGGTGTTCACTTTCCAATTATTAAAGTGCACGTGGACATTTTAATATTTACCACTAAAGCGAAGTCTAAAATGGTAATTATTATGGATTTGAGTGGGTGTTTTCTTATAATTTTATGGAAGGGTGGCGCTGGAAAGAGTGAAAAGTAAGACAAATTGATGGGTTTTCATTAAGGCTCTATTTGTTTTATAATGGTTTTTGCTGGAAAATATTCTCAAACGAACTTATTTTTAGGAAAATGAAGCTTGGTTGCTTGGGTCTCGGCCTCAAGCTCTGAGGACTAGAGTATGTTGCTGAGGTCCTGAACTGAGCGTGACGGACTCAAATTAGGCGTTGGGGACTCTTTTCCAGGTGTGGCGTTGGGGTCTTGGCCTTGACAACGAGGGACTCAAACCCAGTCTTAGGAGTCTCGGGTGCCGCGCTCGAGTCCTAGGCCTTATCGCTTGGTCCTAAGCTCGGACCCTAAGGTCTCTAGGTTAGCCTTACGGGCCTCAAGCATGAGTGTCGGGATTCAGTCATATTTTGAAAAATGATTTATGTTCTTGAAAGAGAAATCGTTTTCTTGAATTTAAGCATGGGTTTTGTTAAATATGAAATGATTTTTTGTTGACCCATTCTTCTAAGCAACTCACAATGTTGGCAAATGAAGAAAATGGTTTTCGATAGTAAATTTTGCAAAACAATGACTAAAGATAACTATATAAATAGAGTAACAACAAATAATCATTACTGAGTAAACGAATCAAGTCAACAAAAACTCATAAAATGACATTTCATCTAACGGAAGGACCGCATTAAACCACATTTTGAAAATTAATGTATTTAATTGAACACTGAGAAATAATTCATGTATTTGAAATGACATTACAATTTCTTTTGAAAAAGAAAATATGATGACTTTACACCTTATTGAGTATGATTCAAGTTTCGAGTTACTTGTCGTATAATTCAAAATCCATGCCAAACTTGATCCCCAAGCTCGCCTGGCAACACCTACCCATTTAAGCTCTAGTAGGGCTCAGGTGGAGTTGAGAGCCCGACAAAACCGAGCCCGCTCCCATCCCTAGTTCGATCGGATCGGGTTTTACTCGCCATCCCACGAGAAAAAATTGGCACTCTAGGACTACCGCCCAAGTCCAAATACGCTAATTTCGCGTCAAAGTCGAATTCGAGTCACAATAGTACTCGATAGAAGAAATCGCCAAACTAAAAGACGAAGCGCACGCTGGGTCACGAGAACAGGAAGGGAAAGGAAAGGAAAGGAACAGTAAAAAGCGAGCTGCCGTCGGGTCAACCGGTGTCAAAACAGGAAAGAGAAGAAGAAGAGAGGGAGAGAGCGCACGGCAAGGAGGAGGAGAAAAGGCGAGTTGACTTGGACAAACTGCGGTACACAGAAAGAGAGAGAGAGAGAAGGGCCATTAAATACCAACTGCCCGAGGCGACGAGAGAGGAGAGAGAAGAAGGGGAAAAAGGTGGCAGTAAATGGAATAGTGGGAGAGCTGACGGAAGGGCACATGGGAGAAATATACAGCCGCATCTTATATGTGTAAAATGGTATCTGCCAAGGAAAGAGAACAGTGGTGTGTCTGTCACTAACGTGAATAAAAAGGGGAAAAACACACCAAACAAAGACCAAACCAAAGCCAACGCACGGAGAAAGAGTACAAGAGGGAGGAGAAAAAAAGAACCCAAGCAAAGTCAATACGTGCGACCCGGCTATCCCTCTCTCTTCTCTCTCTCTTCTCTCTCTGTCTGTCTCTGTGTGGACATACAGCTACGGAATCGAGACGGGTTTTTCATCTTTAGCGTCGGTTTTTTCCTCCCCACCCTCACCCCTTCTCTCACTTCTCATCGCGTGGGCAGTGGAGAGAGTCGTCGCACTTGGTGACCCATCTTCGTAATTCGGTTCTTTCTGGGTCGGCGGCGGGCGCGGAGCTTGTTTCTGCTCGTTTCGGTTCGGTGGAACCAGTAAAGGTAAGACCTTGGGCACGATCTGTTGAGGGGTCGATTCGTTGGGGTGGGTTTGTTGTGGTGGATAATTTGTTGTGATGATGATCGAGAATTTGATGGGTTTGTTGTTGATTGTGGTGGGGATTTGGGAGTTTTTCTCGAGATGGGTTTTTGGGTTCTTGTTGACTCTGGGTGTGTGTTGATTGGTATGTTGCAGAGGTAGATGGTAGGTGGCAGAGGGCGCCAGTGAGCGGTGGAGGCTGAATTATATGGGCAATTTATGCTGCTTCAAGTCTCTGTATTCTCAGGTGAGTGAAAAGAGATGCTTGTTGCTGATCAGCGATCGACCTCGACTTGAATTGGTGACATGGGATGAACTTGTGTGGCGCTGGTGTTGCTATGTCTATTGATTGGCTCGATCTGCGTGATCTTCGGTACCTTTGTCTGATGAGAAAGAAGGGAAATGCCTTCTCGATATTTTAGTTACGTAAGCCTTGATGCTTGTCCAGATGGCCGGTGATTGATGAGTTTCTTTGTTTGTTTTCGTGCTGCCCGCTCTTCAGCTTGTAGGAGGGCGGTCCTCATGTAGCTCCGGCAAGGGGAGGAGCCATCAGAGCCCCGTCAAATATGGCTTTAGCTTAATAAAAGGGAAAGCAAATCATCCCATGGAAGATTACCATGTTGCGAAATTTTTTCGGACCCAAGGCCGTGAACTTGGTCTTTTTGCCATCTTCGATGGGCATCTAGGAGATAGCGTTCCTGCATACCTACAGAAGCATCTCTTCCATAATATCCTGAATGAGGTCAGCTGTTTACTTAATTACAAATATTTTGCACTACTAACTATGTTATCGGTTTCTTATACTGCTCGAGAATGAGGGTGTCTAGAGCGACCATTCAAATCTTTCAGAAAAGCAGCCCCCCCTCCCCAACAACTGCCGGGCGGCAATAAAAGTAGGGGTAGAGCATTAAGCTAAAGAAATAATATCCTTTTCTTTCAGAGCTTAATTATCTAAACAAATGTTAACCCTCAGAAGGTGCCTATGACTGTGGTACCGTTTATTCATCAGTGAACTTTTGGAAATTAGATTTCTCTTTGCTCTCCATTTTCATCTTCTTTTGTATTCTCCCTTTTTAAGGTCCTCCTCTTGTGTAGGTACTTGAGCTTGACTAGTTGGCCAGTCTAGTTCACTCAGGTTCTTATTGACTGTAAGTAGCTGAAGTGTCAAATTAGTTATAACTTGGTTTGGGAGGCTTGCAAGCTTAATAGGGGGTGCATTCTTTTTTGAACCATCAGAAGCTGAAATATCATCTTATACTGGATTATCAATCAGCTTAAATTTGTCATGCCAACAATTTGGCCACTAGTGGAGCCATCTTTAAATTATTGTGTCTTGAGTGGCTCAGTATAGATTGCTGGACAAGTCCAGATTAGCTACAATGGAAGTATCTCTCAATAATAAAGATATGACCTTTCACATGTTGATTGCCATGGTGATAGGGGAACAAGTAGATCTAATAAGTTTTCTCATGATCCACATACACTAGTCTTTACAGATTCAAACAATGATTAAAGTTGTAGTTCTTCCTTAGTCAAGGATCAAACAATCAATTCACTACAGTGCTTGGTCACAATTTTTCATTAGCCACATTTATGTTACAATTCTGCAACTTCATTCTTTTGTGGGAAAAGCAGTCCATTTTGAGCTTTCTATTGAAGCAGCCGTAAAAAAAGGTGGAAGAGAAATGAACAAGGCAATAAGGACTTAGTTTGGTGGTTTGCGTACCTGAAGGCAAGCTTCCTTGTTGTTTAAAAGAAAATAAAGATAAATAAAGCTCCTGTCTGAGCTTAATGTCATTAGAGTTTTGATTATAAACTTCTTTTTTCGGTAGTCATGGAATGAGTTAAGTCCTGCCCTCAATTCAAATATTCTTCAAGTTGAGTATGCGTGAGAAATTGAAGCTCCAAGGAGCTTGAGTCAAGTATTGAGTTTTCCACTTTTTGAGTCAACTTGAGTTTGAGTTCTTATGTCGACTTGGCTTGGCTCAGTTACCTTAATTCCAGTGGCATGCTGCCTCCATTTCTCTGCTTGAGTTTTCCTTTGTCGTTAACCTCTTCTCATGTTCGTTGCCTGTGTCATGTGGATGCTTCTCTTCGACCAATTCAACAGTGTCCAACATGGGACATGGGAGGGATCATACTTACAATAAATCTAAGAGTAGGCAAATGCCACACTTTGTCTGTATACTGCAACCTGACAGACGTACTAGTCATATAATGTTTTATTACTGCATCTCAATTGGCGTACAGGAAACTCTACTGAGTCTTAATAATGAGTAGCAACGGTTTAAATTCTTGTTGCTAACAGCTTTTGTACTCCTTTCACATTTTGAATATCCCGAAGAGGCTAGGCTGATATGTTGAAGAGCCTATGAGGAAAAAGATATCGGCAATATCCATTGTGCTTAGTATTGCCTTAGTTGTTGGAAAGATTTGTTCTTGGAATATGATCTTTCAATTTAATGATTCCAGGATAACTTTTGGACTGATCCCAGCCGATCTATTGCTAGAGCCTATGAGAAAACAGATCAAGCAATCTTGACACACAATCCTGACCTAGGACGTGGTGGGTCCACAGCCGTCACTGCAATCCTTGTAAATGGGCGCGAATTGTGGGTTGCAAATGTTGGAGATTCCCGGGCTGTACTTTCAAGGAAAGGGGAGGCAGTACAAATGTCTACAGACCATGAGCCTAACACTGAGCGAGGCAGCATTGAGAACAGAGGTGGATTTGTCTCGAACATGCCAGGTCTGGCCTAATGCTTAAGCTAGTATACCTTTTACTTTATGATCTTTAAGGCCTAAAAATGAACTTTGGAGGTAAATGGTGCACAAGTTTTTATTAAGCTCCTCCTGGATGGAATAGAGCTTACATGAGTTGAGTGGGGTCACCTATGATATCACTGATCATTATATTTCCGGCAAGAACTTAAAATAAGTTATGTTTGGTCATTTTGTCAGCGTGAGGTTTGAACTTGAGGTTGAGTAAAGACAATTATCATTATTTGTCAGAGCTAAAAAAAATTTGGCCATCCTGGTGAACCCCAGTTTACTTCTTAAATGAGATTGGTCCTAAGGGCTTTGCGCAGGGAAGATTTCACATGCTTACCATGTCTATGAAATCCAAATATTGTGCTTAGATCGGAGAGCTGCTTGGCTGACGTTTCAGTTCTGAGGACATTCACGGTAGTTTACTAGTATTGGTTTTGGCTGCGCAGAATATATTATTCTAAATTCTTGCTATCTAGCACATGCTATAGCACATAATACACATGTATTTTGTGTTATGAAGCACTAAATATTTTTTTAAAATTCTTACTTTTGAAACATCTAATCTATGTTTTGTAGTATGTCATTTAGCTTAGTCTGATTCAAATGTTGTTGCGTACGAATGCCATAAAAAGTGATGCTGAAAATTGCAAATATATGAGGAAAAAAAATTCTCTATGAGTGCACAGTGACCGGGGGCTGTAAGTGCACTGGCATGTCTTCTCGGTGCACTTCATAAGTTTTAACATGTGTCAAGGAGGAAAAGACACTGCATAGAGATTAATAGCGCAAAAGTATCCACGTACCCTACCTAGTTACGTGGAAAAGGCTGCTGTAATTGTCTTGGGTTGCACTATCATGACTTTATGCCTGTGTCTCTCCATGTGTAACTACAATGGACTTTGAACTTGTTGTCTTACTAGATCCGTCTACCTTAATATTTTGTGGCATTTTCAGAGGCAGAAATGATCAGGAACTGTTTAAATGATTATTGGTGTTCGTCACGACACTTTGCTGAAAGTTGCTGTGAGCTGAACAGCTGACTTGCTTATCATTGAGAATGGTTGCGTGTGGTAGACAATATTGGCTATTTTTTTTTACCTGCATTCTGATCCTGCACTGCAATTGACTTTTCCCTTTATTTCCTTAATGTACTATGCGATAACCCATTTGCTGCTCATATGTTGGTGGGATCGATGGATAACTTAATATGAAGCATGTAAATGATTTTGGACTTGAGATGGATCCAGTGGTAGCAAGTCACGTTGATCCTAAGAATTGCAATGCAAGATTAGGGTAAAAGAAGGTTTTTGTAGAAAAAGGAAAAAGAAAAACACTCTCTTGCTTGATATCAAAGCACAAAAATGTAGATCACACCCTAAGTTTGATGACAAAAGAGATACATATGTTCGGCTCGAACCCCCTTGGGACCTTCTCATGAGTAACTTTTTACTTTGGCACTAGCTCCGGAGAGCTAATACAATCTCACAATTGCAAACTTGATACCTCTTTCCATGTAGATTGTGCTGTAATTGACTCTTAAATTAGATCAATGTGTTGTCCATTTGTTCTCTAAGCTTATGGCAGATCTCTTCAAAGAGACTATAACAAATGTAACTGTTTGAACTGACTTGCATCTTAAACATGCATCGTTTTTTGGGTGATGTACCTTGACCATGGGGACATGTTCCTTTTCTTACTACATGAAATAGCTTTGGTAAATAAAAGGGCATCAGCTTGAAAGGTTGAAATGCTTAAAAAGGATCTAATCCTTTATCTTATATAGACACAATGAGGAAAAAGGGCATGGGAGACTGATGGAGACAGAGAGAGACTTAAAGGAAAAGATCTCCAGGATCTGCATGGTTAAAAGGACGTAGTATTAGATAGAGCACAGAGAAACAAGAGATCCAATGGGGAGCCTGCCAGTAGTTTGATTGTGCACATATCAAACCACCCAGAACTCTGTCTCTCATAGCGCACAACCTTTGCTTGGCTTTTGGTACTTTATGATCTTCAGTCTCCACTTTTTGTTTCTGAAATGATAAACATAATTCCAACAAGAAGGTACTAAGGCTGTGTATGGTTGTTTGGATCCGGATTGGGATAAGATAGGATAACTTGGGATTAAAAATTCTCCAAATACCTTCAGATTGTAGAAAATCCCCTAGTGTGTTTGGTACGACCTAGGATAGGATTAAAATCTTTAAAATTCCTTGTCATCTTAAAGGAAATTTCCCCTTCCTCAAGCTTGCAATTGTTCTCATCCATCTTGCACGCAACTACCAAACCTCGACAACCCTAAAAGCCAGCTGCCCCAAAATTCTGACCTCAATCCCACCTCCCTGAAATCCACAATCACTCACACCTCCACACCTGTAGACAAAATTCAGAGCTCAGAAAAAATCACTAGAGCTTAGGAACAATGCCTTCAACGCCCCAGAAAAAAGTGATGGATTGGTTGAAATTCACGATAGGTGTGCAAGGATTGGATGGTCGGAATTGAGGTATTGATCAGTGATGAATCGGGATTGAAGTGGTGCGAGCAACCTTGCGATTGTGAGTTCGAAATCTTTTTAATTTTTTTTTTATTCTCCTTTAGGTTCCACTTCTCTCTCTGATTTTTGATTAAAATGAAATGCAGAGAAGGTAAAATGAAATGCAGAGAAGGTGCCATGCCTATTTTTCGTTTTGTTAAGTTATTTTTTGAAAATATTTTAATCCAATTTGGGTATATTCCACCCCCTACCCTGGATTTCTTATCTTGCATTTTATCCAGATATATCCGGGTTAATCTGGTTCATAGGGCATCACCAAACACCAGATTGGATAATTTGTTGTCTTATCTGGACTCAAATCTGAACTACCAAATGTAGCCTAAGGGCTACTGCCCCTATACAGAGTTGCTGTAGAAAGGGAGCCACCCATGTTCAAGATTAGGCACGACAGATTGTTTCTAACATTTCCAACAAAATATTTCTTGAATTTCCCTCTTTTTTCCTTCGAAAGAGTAAGAGTATTAGATTGTTTCATTCAAAACAATCAGTTAGACCAGCAGTCAGAATCTCAATATCATACTTTGTTTTTTAAAGCAATGGGCATTGCCTATTTAGCTAATTTGTGAGCAGCATGGTTAGCTGTTCTTCTTGTCCACTGTCCTGACTAGGAGGGATGTGGGTATGTAAGAGATGGCATATGTCAGAATCTTTCTTATAGTTCGAAAGTCCAATTAAGGCCAATAACTAAGGCTTTTCTTTAGTTATCCTTTGTTAGTTTCTTTCTTGTGAAGGTTTTGTTTTTAAGCTAGGGTTTGGTGAGAATTAAAAAAAGTCAGATGCTACCCTCAATTGGTGACTCCATGAAGAAAATACATGATTGTTGGTCAAATTTTTATTTTCTCATGCCTTTGAAAGAAACACTTTTAGCATTTCACATTCTCCAGTTTCTTCTAGTGGATTTCTTGTTGTTCCTCTTACTCTTTTTTTCTCTGCCTTCGAAATTTATACTCCTAACTTTAATGTATTTTCAGCTTTTTGTCTGTGGATCTGCAACTGATATTCTCAAAATGAACCCTAGATTAGAAAATTTCCACTAGTTTTTATACTTATAGGATAAGCACAAGGATGCAATCATCTTACAATTCACACAGTAAAGTAATGTTCTCACATTCTCTACAACTATAGATTTGGGAGAGCTTGATCCACCAGCTTCTGCTTCCTTAGTATTTGGCTGGAGAACTACTTTTGGGGCTTCCATTGGCATGCCAGAAACCAATAGGCTGACGTGACTTGTTCTTATGAAGCAAAGTTTAGTTAACCTTGTAGCCATCTTCCAAACATGCCTATTTTACAGGCCAATTCTATTTAACAGATATCGACAGCAACCTCAAAATGTAGCTGCTTCATTGTGCACCTAGTTAAATTCAGAATTTCTATGGAGAGAATAGTCAGATTATTAATCAGTAGATAAGAATGTGGTCTTACTGGGGGAGATCAATTTGATGAGTGCACAGGGAAGCAAATCTGGTGCATGATGAATCAGATCAGCGGACTGATAATGTGATAAGAAGTACATCCTTTTACATGACAGAATGTAGAATCAAAAGCGTGCTCTCATAGTTGAAGCCATATGTTAATATGCCAAGTAGGTTCCACATTGCGTACTGAAACCTATCATGTTTGTACTAGATCTTCTGTTAAGAGAATGGAAAGCTAGACCGTAGACACGCGTGGATAAGTAATTTGATTGTCTTACAATATATCAGGAGATGTTGCAAGAGTGAATGGCCAGTTGGCAGTGTCTCGTGCTTTTGGAGACAAGAACCTCAAATCGCACTTGCGGTCTGATCCTGATATAAAAGACACTCACATCAACGAGGAAACTGATTTTCTCATCCTTGCGAGTGATGGTTTATGGAAGGTGATATCCATGCCCTTTCCATTTGCTATTCATTAATCTTCCGTACCTTTCATCTTGGTTTTTGTTGTTTACCATCGGCTGTGTTGGTGCAGGTCATGTCTAATCAGGAGGCTGTCGACATTGCTCGGAAGATGAAGGACCCTTTGAGGGCGGCCAAGAGCCTCGCGGCTGAAGCGGTAAAAAGAGATAGTAAGGATGACATTTCCTGCATCGTTGTTCGTCTAAAGGTGTAGCACCAAAGGCTTGTATATTAACGGTATAGGGGAAAAAAATGCCGCGACATGTGCTTGTTGCCATGATTCCACCGGTTCATAATCCAGCACAAGTTTGGAGGAAAAAAAATGAATTTCGAATTAGGTGATAGCTTGCGAATTTTAAATTCTGTTAAGTCATACATAAAGTTACTGCACTCGTGTGTGCGGCTTGCTGTTGGTTTGTTCCTTCCAATATGTAGGTTCATTTGCAATTCGTGCTTGTAATTTGCTCATAGTTTACGAAGCTGTGCGAATACATAAGTGGATTTATTTATTTTATAGAATGAGTGTTATTATGTGGCAATCATCACGGCAAAGAACTACTGATGCCCCAGAAAATTGGCTAATTGGCTGCACAAAACGTCGATTCTCCTATTTACCTCCGTTTTGGACTTACCTAGAGTGCAGAATCTGCACGTAAAACCCAAGGTGTTTTTTTTAATCTTTTCCTCGTCGAGGACCAAGTCTTTGAGATTCGTCGTGACCGGTTCGACGCTTATGAGATTTTTAACTATGTGCAAGCGATGATTAGTGCCCTTCAGATAATGATTAGTGCCCTTTGGATACCCTCCTTGATGCTTTTTTTCATCATCACCAATGGATTCATCCTTTGGAGTACGAAACTTGAAAAGGCATTATGTCTGGGCTTTTGGGACTCTGTGTTTAGCAATCCAACATTCTGATTTTCAACCATAGAAGTTGCTTCTTGAGCCGTTTTTGCCCCAGCTATTTCTCAGCATGATGGATTTTCTGCTTTTGGAGGGAATTTCAAACACAACTCTAAACGGTCAAATATTCTATTAAGGCCTAATCCGACATCACCAATCAAGTTTAAAAGGCCAACTAAGTAACAAATTTAGACCCCATCAGGTTGAAATTTGTTTTTCTTGTTGTATAAATAGTAAAGAATTTTGCTTGGTTCAATGGAGAGATCTTACTGGATTGCATATTCATTTAAATCAAATCGAACCGGGTCGGATAAGATCCTAATCATTTGGGAAGACAAGATTCCGATGTCTTGCCAAAAATGGATGAAGTAAGAAATTGTCAAACATTAATGACAGCTCTATAAATTAGGAAACAAATTGTGGCTTGTCTATTTTGGACATTAACTCCTGGATGTGAGAAATACTTGTGCTGTAAAAATCCTAGATTTGTGTTTCTTCTTTTGGTCCTAGGGCCTCCAACGCAGAACGAATTTTCTAAACCCCAACTTCTTGCCTTAGGTCCTGGATGTGAGAAATACTTGTGCTGTAAAAATCCTAGATTTGTGTTTCTTCTTTTGGTCCTAGGGCCTCCAACGCAGAACGAATTTTCTAAACCCCAACTTCTTGCCTTAGGTCCTAATCTTTTTCATTCCCAATTTCAAATTTTTATCACAGACGAATTTCTGTCTTGTCAAAACATCGACTCATTGTAACCATGAAGAAAGCATTATATCTCTTGTGAATTTGAAGTTAGAAGTGCGAAATCAGCACCGAATGGTACACTTTGTTGTTCCGATTGATCGTCCAATGTCAAGGAAATCTCCAAAGATGTCGAAATGCTTCAGCTTCACCGCGTCTAGAGATTGGTTCTACCGCTACTGGTTCGCAAAATCGGGCCTCCGCTCCGTGTCTACCAGCCTCGGGGATGGCACGGTTATGCACTGCTGGGTCCCCAAAATCCGCAAACCTTCCAAGCCGAACCTGGTCCTAGTCCACGGGTTCGGGGCGAACGCAATGTGGCAATATGCCGAGGCCCTCCACCACTTCACCCCACGGTTCAATGTTTACGTCCCGGACCTGATCTTCTTTGGCCGGTCCTACACGTCGCGCCCCGACCGGACCGAGTCATTCCAGGCACGATGCCTGATGAGGTTGATGGATTTGCAGGGCGTGAAGAGAATGAGCATGGTCGGGATAAGCTACGGCGGGTTTGTGGCATACAGCATGGCCGTGCAGTACCCGCAGGCATTGGACCGGCTGGTCTTGTGCTGCACCGGGGTTTGCTTGGAGGAGAAGGACTTGAAGGCGGGATTGTTCCCGGTCAAGAGTCTAGAGGAGGCGAAGCTGGTTTTGATGCCGCAGACGCCCGATAAGCTTAGGGAATTGATGCGAGTCTCCTTTGTCCGGCCCGCCACCGGGGTTCCCTCTTTTTTCCTAAGTGATTTCATCAAGGTAAGGTTCCGATCTCGTTCGATGTACATGAACAGGCACTAATCTCTGAGAATTTTATCCTGTCCATCGTCAGTAGAAAATTCAATTTCTTGGAAAGGTTTGATAAATTGTTAGTTGTGAATAGAGATAGATTAAGCAGTCTAAGTAGATTTGCATAAACAAGGGTTTTATATGTTCTGAGAGAGTTGGAATTTGTACAGGTCATGTGTTCAGAGTATGTCGAAGAGAAGGGGGAATTGATCCAAGAGATACTCAAAGATCGAAATCTATCGAGTCTACCCAAAATCAGACAGGTTCATCTCCTTTCAAATTTCACTTGAGTACAGCATAATTCAATTCATGGAAATGCTAATTTGCTCTGGAGTCTAGAATATGGATTTTGTTTTCTGTGGAAGATGAATACAAGGAAACATATACTAGTGCATCTTGTCCTTGTGACCTGGGCTTCCAAGAGAAGTGTGACAATTCCATCGACAAAGTGACAAATATAAGAAATCTTTTCAAGTCAAATTCAACTGTACTCGATCTGTCTGCTGTAGTGTTGTAACTTTGATTCTTTTGTCGCACTGTGATGGGTTGTCACCATGATCATACAATAATCACAAAGAAAATGTTCTCGACATGTTTTCAGTTACTTGTCATTGCAAGTCATCTGATTGAAAGTGATAGCAAAATCGAACCACCTGATTGAAAAAGTCGAAAGCCCAGCTAGATAGACATTCACGTGACTACGCATAAAGTCCACTCCATTTTATAGCTTCGCGAAGTTTATAGAATCATTGTTTCTTCTTCGACAAAAATTTATCTGAATCAAACTCCTGAACATTGTTTTCCTATGCAATGCTTCCCAATTTTGAGCAGCCCACATTGTTGGTATGGGGAGAGCAAGATCAGATATTCCCCCTGGAGCTGGGTCACAGATTAAAAAGGTGAAGCTTCACCTTATATGAAACTTATCTACTTCTCCGCTTTCCTATTTTCCTGTTTTTTACTCCCCTCGATACATATGACATGACCGAGGCACAAGATACTGAGCTGATGCTAATGCTGGCATTGGGTCAGGCACATTGGGGACAGTGCTGAACTGGTGGTGATCAAGAATGCAGGGCATGCGGTGAACTTGGAGAAGCCTAAGGAATTCATCAAGCATTTGAAGCTCTTCCTTCTGTGATATAATTGATCAGATTCGTGTCTCCTAATCCATCCACTAATCTGAGATGACAAAGCTGATTTTTCTGGTTCTGGGCACTGGGTTTCTTGATTACACTCTAATTGATCTGTGATTTTACACACATGGAGTGATGCTTCTTGCACATTGCCAAGAAAGAAGTCTCCCCAAACAGTGAAAATTGATTATGGAAATATACGCGAGTGGCAATTTGTGACCATGATGCTTTTGGTCTTTTAAGCAGAGCCTTCCATGCCTGATCTATTCTTTTCTTTTTGGATAAGTGGATTAAAAATACTAAAATTTATGCCTGATCTACCAATAGAACGAGAATTTTAATAAAAAAGGTTAAAAAAAAATAGAAGGAAAAAAAGATTAATAAAAACTTATTATTTATCTTCATGGTCAACCTTACATCACCCAAATGGGATTATTTTACTTGAGCTTCGTCGAGTTTGTGGCCATGGCGGTTTGAGCTTCTTCGAACTTCATCGAGCTCTGCCATAGCTACTCGAGCTTTTTTGAAATAAATGTACATTAAATTGGAGTACATAGGATTTGTTGTCACTTCCACACTCCTTCTCATGCCTAATTACTACCTTACGTGGAATTTGAATGATGAATGTGGATACACATGCACGAAAGGGATAGCACATACTCTAATACAATGTTAGAAGGTTTAACAAAAGCTTGAGCTTTTAAAATATTTGGTAATCATCCCATAAAGTCTTACAAAACGATCAACAATAAAAATAATTTTATTCAGGTGATGTAAGCTTGATGAAGAAGATTATTAGTTTGTTTGTCTTATCATTTTTTCTTTTTCTATTTTTTGTATCTTTTTTCTTTATATATATTTTTGATGTGTCGCTTGGTGGATGCAACATTGGCTTTACATGTCTCAAGAAAGTAATAAAAAAAACCCAGGTAAGCATTTTCATTAATCAAATAGGGACGAAAATGACGGAGGAGCTTAGTTGTACCAATTTGATAAGTTTTTGGACTTTAACTGCATGGACTTTCGAGATAAGTGTTAAGACTTCTAGTACACTCATTATTCTTATCTATACCAAATTTTAAAAATGAATTGATTTGTGCGGTTTTGCCTCACATATGAAAGAATATACAACAAGAGTTAATATCCTCAAAAATCCTAAACTGATATACCTGTGACAAATATACCCAAACTAATTTTTTGATCACGAAAAATTCCAAATTAGTATACTTGTGATAAATTTACTATATGTTAGTTTCCGTTAAATTTTACTATTAAATTATTGAGTTAAATGACATATGACAATTGACTAGTATACCGATTTAAGATTTTACTCTTTATTTATCACAGTTGTATCATTTTTATAATTTTTTGTAACATTAATCCAATTTAATGGAATACCAATTTGAGGATTTTGGTGATCAAATAAATTAGTTTATGGCAAATTTATTACAAATATATTAGTTTAGGGTTTTTTACGGTCATTTGAGGTAAAATTGTTACAAGTGTATAAGTTTAGGGTTTTTCATGATAAAAAAAATTAGTTTATGATAAATTTGTATTTCTTGACGATTTTGTCAAAGATATATGAAAAGACAATAGGTTTTAGTTGTTGGCAAAAAAAAAAAAAAATAAAGCAGCCGCGTCTTGCCGAAAGCATGCTAATTTGCAGGAAAATTGTTAACAATTAATCACCGAGGGTTGTTCTAATGGTAAAGGGAGATGGGGAATTCTAATCTCTATCTTTTCAGGGGTTTAGCTTTTCAGGGATTGAGATGGGGACACGTTAACAAGGGAGAGGGTTAGATTGGTACATACGGTGATTTGTAAAATAAAAATTATGTTGGGACCAGGAAAAGAAAAATTAATGATTTGTACGATGACGTGTGGATGAGGGGCAAACAAATGGAACATCCCTCGTGTGAAGCAAAGCAAACGCGCCGTCAGGAACCAAATCCTGCTTGGACTATAAAATTGGTGGAAAATCACTTGGTTTTGGAAAACAATCTAGGGTCCTGGGTCGAGGAGTTGGGGTCACCGAGTTAGGTTACTAGGGTCTTGGTTCCGACCGTCGGGTTCCAAGCTTGGTGCCAAAGTCTTGGGTCATAGGTTTAATCGTGAAACTAGGGGTGTCAAAGTAAATTCTAAAAAGTGGGCAACTCCTTTGTTTGGGATTTAAGTACCCAATTTTCTTGACCCAAAAAAATATATTTTTGTAATAACATTATTCCAAGAAACACCAACTGATCAACAATTAATGATTCAATTTTACATCAACTTTAGGTTGGGTTGCAACTTTGGCTAAAGTCCATTTTTTTAAAAAATATTATAAGAGGCACAAACTTCACTTCATGTGTCAATTCTAGCCCAAAATTCTCTATCTTTTAAAAGAACATCAACTTTAGGTTCAGTCTCAATTTTGGTTCGGCATTTTTTTTGTCTAATAGAAAACTAGCAACTTTTAATCAATACTCAAATGTGGCTCCTATTAGTCTCCATTGAATACTTTGTTCAAAAAAAAAAAAAAGTCTCCATTGAATACATGTGGAATTATTGGATGGAAATGATGGGGACAGATTTAGGTTTTGCTTGAAACTTTATTTCTTTTATGAGATAACAAAAAGTTCAAATTAGAATTGGTACACAGGTTAAAGTTAATGTTTTTTTTTTTTATAATATAGATAAAAGTTCGAGTTGAAATTAGAACTCTAGTTAAATTTGATGTTTTCTTAAGGGAATGAGTTTGACAACAGGAAAAAGACACTATAAATGCCATAATTTTTTTTTTTTGATCAATTGAGTACCATATAATTTTTCCGTAAGTCATTTGAGTATTGTAACTTTTTATAAACATTTAGCACAACGGCTTTGTCATGTTGGATTTTTGATACCTAGGTGAATGTTTTAAAAAATTTATAGCACTCAAGTAATTAGTTGAAAGTTTTAACACTCAAGTACAATATTTTTTAAAATTATGACATTCAAATATTCGAAAAGGAAGTTATAGTATTCAAATAAGTGCCGTACAAAAATTATGACATTTATAATGTCTTGTCAGACAACTAATTGAAAACCTTGGTTGGACATTTGTATTCTGTAATCAATGGACCCTAGGAGTAGGATTGCATGGTGCGTCAAAGCTGGCTTCAACGGTACCAAACGAAAACCTCTACCTCGTCACGATGGTAATACGCAGATTCTTTGGCCCATTGGAGCACCAAGAATGTGGAAAACCAATTAAGGTTTTTCAAATACGAGGTGTGTCGTTCGCTTCCTTCGAGGTTAAACAAAGAGAATTTCGCTCCCCTTTCTATTAATTAATTACTTCTTTTTGGGTTCTTTTCCATTTATTTTGGCTTTAGCAATATAGAGCACTTTAAAAAAAGAATTGCAAAATAAGTACCGGGGAAGGCGTGAACTATCTATTATACATTCAATAATGGATTAAAAAGAAGTTCCTTGTCGTGCCCATAAAATATTAGAAACTATTTCATTTCTCATTTTATTCGTGAATTTTCAGTTAAGCTTTGTTAGTATAATAGTTTTTAATCTACTGTTAGAATAATGTATTATGAGTCGCAAATTTTTTAAGGAGTGGACTCTATAATGATTTCTATTTGTTTGTTACTTATTTTTTATGACAAAATAAATTATTATTCCCATAATAGATTAAGGATACTCATCTAAGCATTTCCCTTTTTGATTTGAGAAATGATTTGGTGAAAATCCTTAATTTATTGTGAGAACAAAAGTCTATTTTAATTATAAATTATTGTGAAGCTCATTCATTCGAGAATTTATGACTCATAATAAATTATTATTAATATGGTCGTCTTAAAAACTGTTATACTAATAAAACTGTTTCAATTTTATAAAACCAGTAGGAGGTAAAGTGGAATTGGGTCTTCAAAGTCAATTTCTCTTTGGAATGCATATTGTATTGAAATTATTAATGCATGGAACCCACATAGCTGAGTTGACCCAGGGCTTATGAAGACCGGTCAAACCTCGCACATATAAATACAGACTTGCTCCAATTGCTGTAACTCAATATTCGAAGATTCAACTGTTGAAATTGCTCAGGTATGTGCCTTTTTTTTTTCTTTTGCACATTAAATATGCATTCAAGTTTGATGAATTTTAACTAGAGGTTTTTTTTAAATATATTAAAATATCAACGTGAGTTTAAATATTTCATCTATAGGGATAGTTATAAGCGAGAAAGTTGGTCGAGTCTCTGTCGAGTCAAATTCGACCAGAAATCTGGTCTGATCCCAGTTGAAGTGCCATCAATTGTGAAGAAATAAAAGTTCAGTGCCGATAATAAAAATCAAAGTTAGTCAACTTGATTGCAAAATCTACGAATACTCGCAGAAAAGCAACACTTTTAAAAGATTTTTTTTTTAATGACCACTTGTATTTTTTTTTTTAATGACCACTTGTATTGCTTAGCAAAATTAATGTAATGAAATTATTTTCATCATTAATAATTATCTATATGTATAGATTGTTATTAATAATAAAAATATTTTCTGTTGATTAATCAGTTAATTTTCTTAATGTTTCATAATTGTTATCCACAGGATGGGTACCGCAATTCTCAGAGGGACGTTTGAGTCATTTGAGGATGAAAGCAAGAACGGTACGTAGTATGGGCATTTTGATTTCAATCTGCATTTATTCAAATATATATAATATATGTATATTTAATTGACAAAATCACGTAATTTTTCATGCAACCAATATAAACAAATATGGCTGGTCAATTTCGCATATGACTGATCAGTTCCATAGCTTGAGAAATGTAGAAATCGAATTCGTCAAAGTTGTTTGTAGCAACTAGCAAGTCGTACATTTAGCATGGTATCGCCCAAAGCCTGCGGATAAATAAATACAGCTTCGTTTATTCTGTTCAAAGAAGCAGGAAATGAGAAGCCGAGAAACGCCGGAGCTACGCAAAAGCTCGACGTGAAGATCGTGAATGCTGTTCGTGTTTCTCCAGCGAGGGAAACTTTTGGCGGGCTCTACGCTCTCTCGAACCTCGACCAGACCTTCCCGTACGTGATTGAGATCGTGTTCACCTTCGAGGGCGAAGGGAGGGGAAGGCGTCCCGCCGCGATCGAGACAATCAGAGAGTCGCTGGCCAAGGCATTGGTCGAGTTCTATCCGTTTGCGGGCAGACTTGTCGTGGGGAGCGACGGGAGGATGGCGGTGAGATGCACTGGAGAAGGTGTCCCGTTGGTCGAAGCGACGTCGGAGGATGATATCGCAGCGCTGGGCGATATCAGCACCATCAATCCGGCCATGCTGCGAAAACTCGTGAAGCACAGCGACGGAGCCCCGACCATTTTAGAAGTACCTTTGCTGACGGTGCAGGTAAATGCTATTGAAAATGGTGGGTTTCACTAGATCCGACGGTCTTATTTAGTTTAATACACAAAAGTAGATATCCACTTACAGTTTATCATGAAATCCAGGTGACGACGTTCAAGTGCGGAGGGATCGTCGTCGGCATCGTCATGAATCACGTCCTTGTCGACGGGAAAGCCCTCACGGACTTCATAGCTTGCTGGAACGACCTGGCTCGAGCCAAGCCGCCATCAGTTCTTCCCTTTCTTGATCGATCGGTGTTGCGCCCGAGGCAACCTCCGCGCGTCGATCTCCCCCACCACGAGTATGCTCCGAGCGACCGGCGGCCCGGACTCGTGGTTGACCCCCAAACCAAGCCCCTCGTTTACAGATCGTTCTGCTTCAAGCCACACGCTCTCATTCAGCTCAAGAAAGCGGCTAGAATCGCAACCCAGAATGGCTCTTCCGTAGTCCCGACGACCTTCGAAGTCATATCAGCGCTCGCGTGGATCTCGCGAACCAAAGCTCTCGGAATCGGTCCTCACGAGATGACAAAGCTTCTCACTGCAGTCGACGGCCGCCCCAAGTTCGACCCCCCGCTGCCGAGTAGCTACTTCGGGAACGGCATCGCTTGGTCCTGCGCTGAGTGCAGTGCCGACGAATTGACCCGCAATCCCTTCTCGTTCGCTGTCCGGACCGTGCACGAGGCGCTCGCATCTGTCACCGAGAGTTACATAAAATCGGCCATCGACCACGTCGAGCTGAACAAGGTCCTGGTCGACTGCGGGGGCAACGCTTGCTGCATCAGCAAGTGGAGCCGGCTCCCTTTCTACAAGATGGATTTCGGGTTTGGGAGGCCGTTACAGGTGGCGCCGGCGAGGGTCCCTGACAACGTCATCTTGGTCGCTTCCCGGAGCAGGGAGAGTGACGACTTGGTTGTGTCCCTGGGGCTTACTCACGACGCCATGGATGTTTTCTCGAAGTTGATTCAGCATGAGCTCACGTTGAAAAGCAAGTTCTAGTCTCATTTATGGATATGAGCATATGAAGCTTAGTTTTTGCGCCCCTGGTTTTAAGTAGGACTAGGGCAGTGGTGTTGCGCTGCTTGTTCTGTTGTTTTATATAATATGCTTCCATCAATAAAGTGATGTACTTTCCAACAAAGGGAATCTTATAGATACAAATGTCAATTTATGAAAGAGCGCCCATAGCATACACTAGTAATGTGAAAAAAAGTTCTAGGCATGTAGTTTTGTACACCATTGATCTGATATTAAGAGTAAATTAAGGGCATATGAGGCCATTTGTGTGAGAAAATATTAACTGCACAAGTTGTGGAAGGAAAAGAAAGTGAAACAAAGAAAATAAAAAGAAGGGAGAAACGGCAAAGAAAAAGAGAAATGGAGGTGCGAGTTTGCAAGAGGAGAGAGACAAGGAGAAAAAAATTTGACAAATGAGCCATTCGTGGACATGTCGCTTAATAGATGGGCATCTACTTTGTGACGCTAGCACAACTTGTGCAGCTAATATTTTTCTTAATTTTGAGTAAGACTAGCATAGTGATTTTGCGCTCCTCGTGACTGTTGGATTATATGACATGCTTCCATCAATGAAGTGACGTACTTTCTAAAAAAAAGGAATCTTATAGATACAAATGTCAATTTATGAAAGAGTGAACATAGCATATCGTAACGTAAGAAAGTTTTACACAGGTAGTTTTGTACACCATTGATATGATTTCATGACTAAATTAAGGGCAAATAGACAGTTCGTGTAAATTTTTTCTTTACATAGGTGGTGTGCGTGCTATTTTTCTTTGTGAAATAATGGGTTTGTGTTGAGTGTTTGGTAAAGTGCCATTTTCACTATCTATATATCTTTAGCATCAGGAAGATTATTGTTGGGTTGTCATCATTCATGTTGGGTATTCATTAATGTACAACTGTGAGCGTACCATAGAGAAAATTTTCCCTATTGGGTAATTGAAGAGGGATTGAGCAGTTAATAAATTTACTATACTAATAATTTATTGATTTGAACTCTTAAATAAATGTGATTTACTAATATGATTTGTTGATGGGTTCATATTCTTGAAAATCTACTCTCCAAGATAAGTTTTATTCTTTCCAAGAGTTTTAGAATTTTGAGAACCAAAGAGATATAGCTACAATTGTCCATGTGCTGCTATTGAACAAAAGGTCCAATATTCATATTGTAGGAAATGCTTCCAGTCCCAAAATAAGTAATTTTCATGATGAATACCCTGCAAAGCATGAATTACATTATATATGTTTAATGAGGGACTAACATTAATTCCTCGTTGTGAATTTTCAATTTTATAAAACCAGGAGTAAAAGTGGAACTGAGTCTTCAAAGTCAATTTCTCCTTTTAATGCATCTTGTATTAAATAAATAAATACATGGAACCCACATTGCATGAAGACCTATTGACCCTCGCACACATAAAAATAGGCATGCTCCAATTGTTTTACTAAACTGTCCATGCTTCAACTGTTGAAATTCTGCAGGTGTGTGCCTTTCACTTTTTTGGATTTGATGTGCACATTTTAATCTAACATATTGTTAGGGTTAATTAGGATATTTCTTTTGATTATCCTCATCTCTCAAGATTGCGCTTATATTTCATTTTGATTATGCATATCCTTGATTATTATTTTATTTTAGATAGTCATTTAATAAAGCCTATCTTATGTTCTCTTCATCTACACACATTAAAATACATAGAAATTTCACAATTATTTCTTCCCATTTTTTATATTTCAGGTTATACCAACAGTAGTGACGATGATTTTTGTAATATTTTTATAAGTTTTATGAGATTTATTTTTTCTTTTCTATTTTCTTTTTCCTTCGTAGGATTTTCAGCTAGCGAGATAACTTGGGCCCCAGCAACAGTTATTGACTCTTGCTGGCGATAGGCAAAGGCTTCATTCTCTCGCTTGGATTTAGGCGAGGGCCCACAATGCCCTCACCCTCAAGCTAAGAGTGGAAACATATAATAAAAAAGACAAATAAGGGGTTTTAAATAATTTGAACTAAAAAACTCTTCCTTTGATACCGTGTATGATATTATGAGACTTTTTTATAGTGTTATTTTAGAATGAATCACTTAAATCTTCAACTTAGAAAGCAATAAATATTAGGGGCATGCAATCAGGCCTATTCAACCTTAGAACCAGCTCATCTTGGTCAGTTCATACAAGACTAGTTTGGTGCCTTTGTAAAATATTTGGAAATTGACTTTGATAGGTTTGATTTCTATGCATTGTAATGGTCGGTTCTACCCAAGAACCAAACTTGTCGAGGCTGGTTTTAGGGTAGAATTGGTCAAAACCAACACAAAATTTGGAAACTTTTTCGCATGACTACCTCTCTCTCTCTCTCTCTCTCTCTCTCTCTCTCGCGCGCGCGCACAAACAGACTCTCAGTGGTCTCACTCTCTATCACTAATACTGGATTTCTTTGATCTTTTCCCTCTTGAAAGTTCTCACTTTAGTAGGTTTCTCTCTTTGATCTCACATCTCTCTTCCACAATGAATTACCTCATAGGAGTTGTGGTCTAAGAAGATTTACTTCTCATTTACCAAATCTGATTCCATTTGCTGTTTATAAGACATGTATTCATATTTGACACAATGCATATTGTATATCTAATAAAATAAAACAAAAAAAAAAAGGGCACATTCCAAAGTCATCGGTTCAGTATTTTGTTTCAAAATTGGGAATTGATTCCAACAAGATAGTTTCCAATTTACTAGACTGGAAGTTACTCACTCTGTAACCAATCACCTTAATATATACATATACATACATATATATATGTATGTACATGTATATATGTATATATATATCCATGAAAAAGGACACCATCATGGTCCAGTCCCTTTGCATCTAAATAGTTGTTTTCAATGACAAATGTTGACACCTAAAATTTCTATTAAAGGGCTTCATATTTTTGTAACCAAACTAGGGCAATCATTGGTTGAATTTGGCCAAACAAATGATAGAGTAATTTTAGCCACAATATGTATTGCCGGCCATCAAGGGGATTTGAGCGTGATCAACACATGAAAAGCAAGAAATTTTAGCTATTTTGGTCATGCTTTATTCACTCCTTTGGCTTAAACACTCCATTTTATTAGTGTATTGACGACATTACCTTTTATTTGACCCACCATTTAGCACGTTTCAATTAAACTCTACCAAAGAAAGCAGTTCCCCTCTTTTTGTTAAAAAGTGAAGTCAATCCTTTTGTTTTATTTCTTTTTCTTTTTCTTTGCGGTCCCACTTTCCTTCTTACTCACTTCTCTCTGTTCTCTTTCCTACAGTGGATCCTCTTGGTGTCTACCAACAACGATACCATTCGGTATAGCATTGTCAATCAAGGGCTGGTTGAAGGTTTTCTCGTTTTGGTGGAGTCGTAGTGCTATGGAAGAAGAGGGAGATGAAATTGAGTTTGGTGGGTAGAACCTAATCAATATGCAAGGGGCACATGTTTGATCCTTCAATATGAAAAAAGGGTATGGGTGGTGTTCTCATTATGGCAAAAGCAAGCGGATCTTGTGCCGACATTTCTTCAGCATTCACAGATACAGGGTTCTCGCTAATTGCTCCAACGGTGAGTATTTGACTGTCATCAGTAAAGTCAACTAAGTTATTGGAGCCTCTGGTGTTATGAGTGAGAAATGCAAGGCTGTAGTTGCTCAGTAAGGAATACCATTATTCATATGTCTTTTAGCAAAGGAAGTGCCACATTATATATGCTCAGAGATTGGACAACGAGGCCACACAAGAAGACGACGGAGATAGTTCACCGAGAATACATATTATAGACCAGAAAAGAAATTATGGGCAACGCAGAAGAGACACTCATGACCAGAAAGCACCAACCCAGATATTTTTATTTTTATCACCATCTTTGATTCACTAAAGCCACCATCAAGTCATTTCTATTCCTATTGATTTTTTGCGTTGTTCGTCTGTTCAGATTTTTCCTCTCTCATTTTGTCTGTTGGTTTCTTGGATCTTTGAACTGAGTCATAAATGCCAAGTTATCGCCCTTAGCAGTTTAAAGCCCATTCGTCTTTATTATGTATACGTAGCTTGGTGGCTGCCTTGCCATTATCATCACTAGATCTTTAAGTTTGCACGTCACTGCAGGACAAGCCATTGATATCAATCCGTGGTTTTGCTGTAGAAAAAGGTTACATTTTGTCTTGAATTATTTTTGATTAAGTAAGTTGGACATCAAGAGCATCCTTGCCGTTTGATGCAAAGGCGTGGAAAGAAGAGAATTGTCTGTAATGGAAAAGATTAGACACAAGGACACCAGAAGTGCCAAAACTTGGCACAAATGGACACTTAAGTGTCAAAACTTACGAAAATGACACTTTCAGTCCAACTTTAATATGAACTTATTGTTGTCTAATAGAAAATCATCAATTTTTAACTGGTACTCAAATGTGGCCCCTATCAAGCCTCGGTTGAATACATGTGGAATGACACATCTAGTAATAGTATTATTGGATGGAAACTTAGGCCTTGTTTGGCAAAAAGTGTTTTTGTTCCCCGGAACAAATTTTTTTGTTTTTTTGTTTCGGGGAACAAAAAAAGAACAGAAACGTGTTTGGTAAAATTTTTGTTCTCGAAAACAAAAAATCTATTTTTTTGTTCCCCGGAACAGATTTGAAACAAAAACAAAAAGTAGAAAAAAGTTGTTTTTTGTTCCTGGGAATAATTTTGAGAAACAATTTTTCTTTTCTTTTTTTTCTTTCTTTTTTCTTTCCTTCTTATTCCTTTTGGCCGAGTCCCGGCCTCAGCCATGGCTAGCGACCAGCCGACGAGGGCCGGCGACCTTGCCGGGCCACTGCGAGGTCGGCCTCTCCTTGGCCTGGCGAGGCTTGCCTAGTCACCGAGGCCATCGGTGAGGCTCGGCCTCGCCCGGATCTGCCGTCAAGCCAAGGAAAAAAAATAAAAAAAAAAAAAAAAAAATAAAGAAAAAATAAAGAAAAAAAAGGAAAAATATAATAAAAATATTAAAAATATTAAAATAAACAACAAAATTATATAAGTTTATCAAACGCATTTTTATTCATGGAATAAAATTTTTTTGCAGTTACCAAGCGCGTTCTTATGTTTAGAAATTGTTTTGAGAACGAGAAATAAAAAAAAACTATTTCTGTTAAAAAATTGTTCCCCGGAACAGAAACGTTACTAAACGCGCCCTTAATGGCGGACAAATTTATGTTCCGCCTGAAACCTTTTTTTTTATGAGATAACAAAAAGTTCAGGTTAGAATTGGTACATGAGTTAGAGTTAACGCTCTTTTATAATACAAATAAAAGTTCGAGCTGAAATTTGAACTCTAGTTAAATTTGATGCTTTTTTAAAGGGAATTGGGTTGATAACAAGAAAAAGATACTATAAGTGCCATAATATTTTTCATAACTTTTCTTTCAAACACTTAAGTATCATATAATATTTTCATAAATCGTTTGGTATCATAACTTTTTATAAACATTTAGCACAACGATTATGTCACATCGGATTTTCGATATCTAGGGGAACCTTTTTAAAAATTTATGGGACTCAAGTAATTAATTGAAAGTTTCAACACTAAATTAAATTTTTTAAAAAAATTTATGACACTCAAATGTTCGAAAAAGAAATTATAATATTCAAATAAGTGCCATATAAAAGTTGTGACACTTATAATGTCCTTATCCTGAGAGACATCTAATTGAAAAACCTTGGTTGGACATTTGTATTTTGTAACCAATGAATCCGTCAAAGTCTGGCTTCAACGGTACCAAACGAAAACCTCTACCTCGTTACAATGGTAATACGCAGATTCTTTGGCTCATTGGAGCACCAAGATATTGGAAAACCAATTAAGGTTTTTCAAATACGAGGTGTGCCGTTCGCTTCCTTCGAGGTTAAACAAAGAGAATTTCGCTCCCCTTTCTATTAATTAATTACTTCTTTTTGGGTTCTTTTCCATTTATTTTGGCTTTAGCAATATAGAGCACTTTAAAAAAATATGCAAAATAAGTACCGGGGAAGGCGTGAACTATATGTTATACATTCAATAATGGATTAACAAGAAGTTCCTTGTCGTGCCCGTAAAATATTAGAAACTATTTCATTTCTCATTTTATTCGTGAATTTTCAATTGCGCTTTTCTAGCATAATAGTTTTTGATTTATCATTAATATAACATGTCATGAGTTACAAATTCTTGAAAGAATAGATCTTATAATAATTAATAATTAATAATTATTTAATTTTTTGTGGAAAAAATAAATTGTTATTTTAACAGTATATTAATGATACTCATGTAAGTATTTCTCTTTCTAATTTGAAAAATGATTTGGTGAAAGTCTATAATTTATTGAGCAGTCTATTTTGAATCATAAAAAATAAAAAATAAAAAATTATAAATTATTATGGGGCCCAATTTTTTAAAAATTTATAATTCACAATAAATTGTTATTTTTATGATAATCGAAAGGTGTTGTTATACTACCAAAGCCGTTTCAGTTTTATAAAACCAGGAGGAGCTAAAGTGGTTTTATAAAACCAGGAGGAGCTAAAGTGGAATTGGATCTTCAAAGTCATTTTCTCTTTGGGAATGCATATTGTATTGAAATTATTAATGCATGGAACCCACATAGCTGGGTTGACCCAGGGCTTGGCCGCGAAGACCCATCAAACCTTGCACATATAAATACAGACTTGCTCTAATTGCTGTAACTCAACATTCAAAGATTCAACTGTTGAAATTGCTCAGGTATGTGCCTTTTTTCTCTTGCACATTAAATATGCATTCAAGTTTGATTAATTTTAACTAGAGCTTTTTTATTAAAATATCGATGCGAGTTTAAATATTACATCTATAGTGATACTTATAAGCGAGAAAATTGATCCGTGTCTCTATCGAGTCAAATTCGAACGGAAAGCTGGTCAAATCCTAGTCTAAGTGCCATTAATTGTGAAGAAATAAAAGTTTGGTGCCGATAATAAAAATCAAAGTGAGGCAACTTGATTGCAAAATTTATGAATGCTCATAGAAAATCAACACTTTTAAAAGAAAATTTTTCTCAAAATGATCGTTTGTATCACTTAATAAAATGAATGTGATGAAAATATTTTCATCATTAATGATAATCTATAGGTATAGATTGTTACTAATAATAATAATATGGTTAATCGGTTAATTTTCTTAATGTTTCATAATTGTTATCCACAGGATGGTTATCGCAATTCTCATAGGACGTTTGAGTCATTTGAGGATGAAAGCAAGAATGGTCGGTAGCATGCGCATTTTGAATTTAATTTGTATTTATTCAAATATATAATAATATATGTATATTTAATTGACAAGATCATGTAATTTTTCATGTAACCAATATAAACAAATATGGTCGGTCAATTTCGCATATGACTGATCAGTGTAAGAGTTTTCCTAATGTGGACTACTTAATTAATACTGTAATTTACCATTTTACGGAGTTGGTCTAAGGTGAGATAAAATATTTCTTAATTAGTTTAATATAGGGTTGGCTAGTGTGGGCCGAGTTAAGCTTGGCTCGTAATGAGAGGGCCTGGTTTGAAGTCTTTCCTCTAACCCTAATTCTCATAAGTATCCTTACAAAGGAGCGTTCACCGAGCGAAGGGTGAGAGAGCCGTTCATTGAGACTCTGATACAGAGGGTAATAAAGGCGAAGGATTAGGGTAATAAAAGAGAATAATTTGGATGGATCATTGCTTTTCTGCTTTCCCATCAAACGATGTATTCTAAAATAGGTGCGTTAATTTGTCTAATCGATTGTCTGTGCTCTTGTTCTAATTATGAAGATCACGGGATTGCATGTTTTGCATTTTACAATCAGTTCCATAGCTTGAGAAATGCAGAAATTGAATTCGTCAAAGTTGTTTGTAGCAACTAGCAAGTTGTACATTTACCATGGTATCACCCAAAGCTTGCGGATAAATAAATACAGCTTCGATTATTCTGTGCAAAGAAGCAGGAAATGAGAAGCCGAGAAACGTTGGATCTATGCGAAAGCTCGATGTGAAGATTGTGAACGCGGTTTGTGTTTCTCCGGCGAGGGAAACGTTTGGCGGGCTCTACGCTCTCTCAAACCTCGACCAGACCTTCCCGTACGTGATTGAGATCGTGTTCGCCTTCAATGGCGAAGGGAGAGGAAGGCGTTCTGCCGTGATTGAGACAATCAGAGAGTCGCTGGCCAAGACATTGGTCGAGTTCTATCCATTCGCGGGCAGACTTGTCATGGGGATCGACGGGAGGATGGCAGTGAGATGCACTGGAGAAGGTGTCCCATTCGTTGAAGCGACGTCGGAGGATGACATCGCAGCGCTGGGTGATATCAGCACCATCAATCCCGCCATGCTGCGAAAACTCGTGAAGCACAGCGACGGAGCCCCGACCATATTGGAAGTACCTTTGCTTTCGGTGCAGGTAAATACCATCGAACATGTTGGTCGTGCTGATTCTGGCGTGCCCCTGCATTAGCTCATCGATGAATCATATATTAGAGAGATTGTACGAGAATTATGGCTACTTTGTGCGAGATTTTTCTTTTGGGACAAGATAGAAGGAGCAACATAGTGCTTTTGAACAATTTATCTAACATAAAGAGATGGTTTCTTCACTGCTTTTTTTCATCATTCAACCACTTGCAGAGCAGCATGTTCTTCTGGACTCGTGCAAGGGGATTTAGACTTTCCAAGACTGACATACACATAAGTAGATATCCACTTTCATGAAATCCAGGTGACGACGTTCAAGTGCGGAGGGATCGTCATCGGTATCGTCATGAATCACGTCCTTGTCGACGGGAAAGCCCTCACGGATTTCATAGCTTGCTGGACCGACCTGGCTCGAGCCAAGCCGCCATCAGTTCTTCCCTTTCTTGATCGATCGGTGTTGCGCCCGAGGCAACCTCCGCGCGTCGATCTCCCCCACCACGAGTATGCTCCGAGAGACCAGCGGCCCGGACGGGTGGTCGACCCCCAAACCAAGCCCCTCGTTTACAGATCGTTCTGCTTCAAGCCACACGCTCTCATTCAGCTCAAGAAAGCGGCTAGAATCACAACCCAGAATGGCTCTTCCGTAGTCCCAACCACCTTCGAAGTCATATCGGCGCTCGCCTGGATCTCGCGAACCAAAGCTCTCGGAATCGGTCCTCACGAGACGACGAAGCTTCTCACTGCAGTCGACGGCCGCCCCAAGTTCGACCCCCCGCTGCCGAGTGGCTACTTCGGGAACGGCATTGCTTGGTCTTGCGCTGAGTGCAGCGCCAGCGAATTGACCCGCAATCCCTTCTCGTTCGCTGTCCAGACCGTGCGCGAGGCGCTCGCATCCATCACCGAGAGTTACATAAGGTCGGCCATTGACCACATCGAGCTGAACAGGGTCCTTGTCGACTGCCAGGGCAACGCTTGCTGCATCAGCAAGTGGAGCCGGCTCCCTTTCTACAAGATGGATTTCGGGTTCGGGAGGCCATTCCAGGTGGCACCGGCGACGGTCCCCAACAACGTCATCTTGGTCGCTTCCCAGAGCAGGGAGAGCGACGACTTGGTTGTGTCCCTGGGGCTTACTCGCGACGCCATGGATGTTTTCTCGAAGTTGATTCAGCATGAGCTCACGCTGAAAAGCAAGTTCTAGTCTCATCCATGGATATGAGTCTATGAAGCCTAGTTTTCTCGCCCCTAGTTTTAAGTAGGACTAGCGCAGTGGTGTTGCGCTGCTTGTGCCTGTTGTTTTATCTGATATGCTTCAATCAATAAAGTGACGTACTTTCCAAAAAAGGGAATCTTATAGATACAAATGTCAATTTATAAAAGAGCGCCCATAGCATACACTAGTAATGTGAAAAAAAGTTCTACACATGTAGTTTTGTACTCCATTGATCAGATATAAAGAGTAAATTAAAGGCATATGAGGCCATTTGTGTGAGAAAATATTGACCGCACAAGTTGTGGAAGGAAAAGAAAGTGAAAAAAAAGAAAAAAGGAAAAAAGAAGGGAGAAACGGCAAAGGAGAAAAAAAATGGGGGTGAGAGTCTGCAAGAGGAGAAAGACAAGGGAAGAAAAGACTGACAAATGGACCATTTGTGGACATATGATGCTTTGTAGATGGCCATCTACTTTGTGGTGCTAGCACAACTTGTGTAGCTAATATTTTTTCTTAATTTTGAGTAAGACTAGCATAGTGATGTTGCGTTCCTTGTGCCTGTTGTATGATATGACATGCTTTCATCGATGAAGTGATGTACTTTCTAAAAAAAGGGAATCTTATAGATACTAATGTCAATTTATGAAAGAATGGCCATAGCATATAGTAATGTAAGAAATTTTTACACATATAGTTTTGTACACCATTGATATGATATCGTGAGTAAATTAAGGGCAAATAGACAGTTCGTGCAAATTTTTTCTTTAAATAGGTGGTGTATGTGCTATTTTTCTTTGTGAAATTATGGGTTTGTGTTGAGTGTTTGGTAAAGTACCATTTTTTAGGCACCATCTATATATCTTTAGCATCAGGAAGAGTATTGTTGGGTTGTCATTATCCATGTTGGATGTTCATTAATGTACAAGTGTGAGCGTACCATAGAGAAAAATTCCCCATTGGGTAATTGAAGAGGGATTGAGCAGTTAATAAATTTACTAGATTTATAATTTATTGATTTAAACTCTTAAATAAAGGTGATTTAATAATATGATTTGTTGATGGGTTCATATTCTTTAAAATCTACTCTCCAAGATAAGTTTTATTCTAATTGTTTTAGAATTTTGAGAACCAAAGAGATATAGCTACAATTGTCCACGTGCTGCTATTGAACAAAAGGTCCAATATTCATATTGTAGGAAATGCTTCCGTTATTCCCAAAATAAGTAATTTTCATGATTATTACGCTGCAAAGCATGAATTGCATTATATATGTTTAATGAGGGACTAATATTAATTCCTCGTTGTGAATTTTCAATTTTATAAAACCAGGAGGAGTAAAAGTGGAACTGAGTCTTCAAAGTCAATTTCTCCGTTTAATGCATGTTGTATTAAATAAATAAATACATGCAACCCACATTGCATGAAGACCTGTCGATCCTCGCACACATAAAAATAGGCATGCTCCAGTTGTTTTACTAAACTGTCCATGCTTCAAATGTTGAAATTCTGCAGGTGTGTGCCTTTCACTTTTTTGGGTTTGATGTGCACATTTTAATCTAACATATTGTTAGAGTTAATTAGGATATTTCTTTTGATTATCCGCATATTAAGATTGCGCTTATATATCCTTGATTGTTATTTTATTTTAGATAGTCATTTAATAAAGCCTATCTTATGTTCTCTTCTTCTACACACATTGAAATACATAGAAATTTCACAATTATTTCCTCCCATTTTTTATATTTCAGGTTATACCAAAAGTGATGATGATGATTTTTGTAGTATCTTAATAAGTTTTATGAAATTCCTTTTTTCTTTCTTTAATCTTTTTCCTTCGTAGGATTTCCAACCAGCAAGATAACTTGGGCCCCGGCAATGGTTAATGACTCTTGCTGACCATAGGCAAAGGCTTTGTTCTCTGGATTTAGGCAAGGCCCACAATTCAGGGCTAAGAGTGGAAACACATAATAAAAAAAGACAAATATGGGTCTAAAAAAAATTGAACCCAAAAAATCTTCCTTTGATATCATGTATGATGTTGTGAGACTTTTTTTTGTAGTGTTATTTTAGAATCAATCACTTAAATCTCCGACATAGAAAGCCATAAATATTGGGGGTGTGCAATCAAACCAATTCAACCTTGGAACCGGCCCATCTTGGTTGGTTCATACAGGACTAGTTTGGTGCCTTGGTAAAAAAATTGGAAGTCGACTTTGATAGGTTCGGTTTCTATGCCTTGTAATGGTCGGTTCTACCCAAGAACCAAACTTGTCAAGGCTGGTTCTAGGGTAGAACCGGTCAAAACCAACACAAAATTGGAGAAACTTTTCGCATGATTGCTTCTCTCTCTCTCTCTCTCTCTCTCTCTCTCTCAAACGCGCACACACACATGCATAGACTCTTATCAGTCTCATTCTCTCTATCACTAATACTCGATTTCTTTGATCTTTTCCCTCACTTTAGTAGGTTTTTCTCTCTGATCTCACACCTCTCTTCCAGATTGAATTACTTCAAAGGAGTTGTGGTCTACGAAGTTTTATTTCTCTTTTACCAAATCTGATTCTATTTGCTGTTTTATAAGACATGTATTCATATTTGACACAATGCATATTGTATATCTAATAAAATAAAACAAAAAAAAGGCACATTCCAAAGTCAATCAGTTCAGTATTTGGTTTCAAAATTGGGAACTGATTCCAACAAGATAGTTTCCAAATTCCTAGACTGGAAGTTACTCACTTCATAACCAGTCACCTTAATATATACATCCATGAAAAAAGACACCATCACGGTCCAATCCCTTTGCATCTCAATAGATGTTTTCCAATGACAAATGTTGACACCTAAAATTTCTATTAATGGGCTTCACATTTTTTTTAAAACTAAACTAGGGCAATCATTGTTTGAATTTGGCCAAACAAATGATAAATTAATTTTAGCCATTGCCGGCCATCAAGGGGATTTGATCGTGATCAACACATGAAAAGCAAGAAATTTGAGCTATTTTGGTCTTGCTTTTTTCACTCTGGCTTAAACACTCCATTTTATTAATGTATTGACGACATTACCTCTTATTTGGCCCACCATTTAGCATGTTTCAATTAAACTCTACCAAAAAAAGTAGTTCCCCTCTTTTTGTTGGTCAAGTGAAGTCAATCCTTTTGTTTTATTTCTTTTTCTTTTTCTTTGCCGTCCCACTTTCCTACTTACTCACTTCTCTCTGTTCTCTTTCCTGCAGGGGATCCTCTTGGTGTCTACCAACAACGATACTATTCGGTAGAGCATTGTCAATCAAGGGCTGGTTGAAGCTTTTCTCGTTTTGGTGGGGTCGTAGTGCTACGGAAGAAGAGGGAGATGAAATTGAGTTTGGTGGGTAGAACCTAATCAATATGCAAGGGAGCACATGTTTGATCCTCCAAACTGAAAAAAGGGTATGGGTGGTGTTCTCATTATGGTAAAAGCAAGCGGATCTTGTGCCGACATTTCTTCAGCAATCACAGATACAGGGTTCTCGCTAATGGTTGCTCCAACGGTGAGTATTTGACTATCATCACCAAGGTCAACTAAGTTATTGGAGCCTCCGGTGTTATAAGTGAGAAATGCAAGGCTGTAGTTTCTCAGTAAGGAATACCATTATTCATATGTCTTTTAGCAAAAGAAATGCCACATTATATATGCTCAGAGATTTGACAACGAGGACCCACGCAAGAGGACGACGGAGATAGTTCACCGAGAATACATATTATAGACCAGAAAAGAAATTATGGGCAACGCTTCATGACCAGAAAGCACCCACCCAGGTATTTTTATTTTTATCACCATCTTAAATTCACAAAAGCCACCATCAAGTCATTTCTATTCCTATTGATTTTTTGAGTTGTTCGTCGGTTCAGATTTTTCCTCTCTCATTTTGTCTGTTGGTTTCTTGGGTCTTTGAACTGAGTCATAAATGCCAAGTTATCACCTTTACCAGTTTAAAGCCTATTCGCCTCTATTATGTATACGTAGTTTGGTGGCTACCTTGCCATTATCATCACTAGATCTTTAAGTTTGCACATCACTGCAGGACAAGCCATCGATATCAATCCGTGGTTTTGCTGTAGAAAAAGGTTACATTTTGTCTTGAATTATTTTCGATTAAGTAAGTTGGACATCAAGAGCATCCTTGCCGTTAGACGCAAAGGCGTGGAAAGAAGAGAATTGTCTGTAATGGCAAAGATCAAAAAAGAAAGCAGAAGAAAACAGAGAGACGTCACTTCGACATGGCGGGCCACACAAGGATAATGTGATCAAAGTATTGTAAGAGGGTGTGTTTGAACTAAAGGATGGTTGAAAAAAGCACCATCCATTTAAAAAATAGGATAGTGAAGTTTTAACCAAGAAATTAAGTGGAAATTAT
The DNA here is from genome assembly GCA_016097605.1 of Eucalyptus guilfoylei. Taxonomy (NCBI): domain Eukaryota; kingdom Viridiplantae; phylum Streptophyta; class Magnoliopsida; order Myrtales; family Myrtaceae; genus Eucalyptus; species Eucalyptus guilfoylei. Next base: position 10,021,437 of record CM027866.1, read on the forward strand.
AAATCTAATTCCAGTTACTTTAGCAGAGCAACTTTTAGCATAACTGAATTGATATATCCCACTTATTTCGCCCAATTATAGGGGACGGGGATCACGATTTTTCTGGAAAAGAGAGGGCTAAAAATCCGTGAGTTTTAGGGCATGAACAGAGGAAGTCTTCTGCAGAATAAAAAGGCAGGGACACGCACTCACGGGGGATTATCGCATAAAAAGAGAGCGTAGAGAAAAGGAGGGAGCACGCTACTGAGGGATACATGTTCAACCAGAAGATACTGGCTGCATCATTCACGTCGCCATTACCGTGGGTCTATCTTGTTAAGGTGTAGGTGACGACGATGCCCTGTCGCCGAGGAACTGCTGTATGGGCTATCAAACTCGGGAACAGCCCGGGCAACCTAGTGGCTTGAGATAGATCAGTCTAACCACGTGTATCCCTGGTTTTTAGAGTGTTTTGCTTGGAGACAGATGAATGATTTGGAAATATTTTTTTTAAAATAATTTTTTATATCGATTGCAAAAATGAATTAACGAAAAAGTAATTCTATTTTTTTTTCCTAAATATTTGTATATGAATTGTTGTCAATGATGAAAATATATTTCATTAACTAATTGTTTCAAGGGATGAAAGCGATTATTTTTAGAAAAATATTTTCTAAATTATTTAATTTTTGTGAAAAAAATGAAGTCCTATTGTGGTGAGCATAGTCCTTAATTTATGCCTTGAAATTTAGGGATGAGCATAGTCCCGATCCAACCTGAGAACTAGCCGGTCGGTTCTAGACAGTTCTCAATTTCCAAAATGGAAACTAGCAATAACTAGTCTGATTCTCGGTTCTATAAAAGAACCGGACCAAACCGGACCAGACCGGACCAATATGCCTTAATTTTCCTTTTTTTTGGGTGTAATTTTTCTTCTTCTAATTTTCCAAACTAGAGCCGTGTCAGTGTGCATCGGTGGTTTTGTCTTCTTCTATTTTTATTAGGTGTTTTCACTTCTCATTTTATAATGCAATTTTTCCGACGGAGAAGGTTGGATATTCACTAGCTTGCGCTGTATATATAAGTTGACACGAAATTGAAATCTTATATAATCTCTTTCTAATGTCTTGGAATTTAAATATATATTTTATATTCATTTGTGAAGAGAAAATCATATAAATAGAAGTAAAATTAACGATAAATTGCGACAAACATTTAAATATTTGAGGCAAATTTTTGTGCCGGTACCCACCCACACTTGCTTTAACTCTTATTGGCGGGCAATAGCAATTCTCTCGGCCGTATATTAACTTAGAACCCAATAGAGGCGAGTCGAACTAGACCGCGACTTCAGCAGAACCACATCGCATGCACTCTTTTCGTGAATTGTTAAATGATTGCTCATTGATGGATGTGGAAAGCAAAGGCTGTGCATTCACCTGGGTAAATAATAGAGACGGAGAGGACTTTTTAAAGAAAGACTGGATTGGGTGCTATGTACTATGGATTGGCGACTAATTTTCCCGGACGCTGAGGTTTTTGCCTTACCTGCCCTTGGTTCTGATCATAGCCCGCTCCTGTTGACAACTGAAGCAATGCTTGTCAAAAGACGAAAGGCTTTTACTTTTGAAGCTTTTTGGCTACAGGATCAAGAATGCCGCACAATTATTGCAGATTCATGGGGATCTTTCTAGGTTAGAGCTTTGACTTTACCTCAGAAGTTAATGGCTGTCTCTGAGGCCCTTGCTAGCTGGATTCGATCCAAATTTTCCAATGGCCATCATCAAATCAACATCCTCAAACAGTAGCTCCAAAACCTAATAAATCAACTCAATGGTCGGTATGACAAAGCGACGGTTACTAGTCTGAAAGAGAAAATACAGCAATTATGGCAACATGAGGAACAATATTAGGCGATGCGATCAAGGCTCAACTGGCTTAGATGGGGGGACAAAAATACTAAGTTTTTCCATGCCAACACTATCCAAAGGAGACAACGCAATCGAATAAGCATGTTGCAAGATGAACATCAACAGTGGGTACGCGAACCCAAGAGATTGCAGGAAATGACACTGGGTTCTTTTGAAAATTTGTACAAATCAGTGGGACATCGCGACTATGGCCTATACTAGCACAGTGCCCACTAGTGGTAACAGAGGAAATGAACACTACCCTAGTAGGAGCGGTCACTCGAGAGGAAGTCCAACAATCAACTTTCCAATTGGGGGCAACCAAAGCATCTGGATCTGATGGTCTGAATGGACAATTTTACCAATCCCATTGGGATATTTTACAGGAAGACATATTCCTTTTTATGCAAGAATTTTTCACCTCCGAAGTGATGCGACCCAAGTTCAACAGGACAATTATATCCGTGCTACCAAAAATACCTCACCCTGAAAGACTTGACCAATATCGACCAATTAGTCTATGCAACTTCGTCTACAAAATAATATCAAAGGTTCTAGCAAACCGTCTGAAACCATAGTTACCTGAGATGATATCCATGGAGCAATGTGCTTTTGTTAGTGGCCGTCAAATCCAAGATAACATATTAGTGGTCCAAGACGTTCTCCATCAACTTAGGATAAGGAAACGGAAAAAGACCTTTCAAGCTGTTCTGAAGCTAGACATGTAAAAGGCCTATGATCAGGTGGAATGTGATTTCCTTGAAGACTATCTCCTTCAGTTGGGTTTTCATGCAAAATGGGTTCAGTGGGTGATGCAATGCATTACAACGGTCTCCCTTAGCATCAAATTTAATTAAGACCCCTACCCTATTTCCATCCAACCAGGGGACTCAGATAGGGAGATCCTCTTTCTCCGTACCTATTCATTCTGGTGGCAAATGTCCTATTTATACTTATTAGCCAAGCTGTGGACATGGGCAATATCAGAGGCATTAAATTAAACAGATTGTGTCCTATCCTATCTCATCTTTTTTTCACAGACGACGCTATCTTTTTCTTAGAAGGCAAACTCCTGGAATGCCAGAACTTAGCCAATATACTAAATCAATATTGTCTAGCCACAGGACAGGCAATGAACCGCAACAAATCTGGGACTTTCTTTAGCAAAGCTTGTCTTAATAGCCTTCGGGACAATTTGGCTAGAGAATTCCGAGTACCTATGTTAGCGAAGACTGGTAAATACCTTGGCATACCATCGGATTGGGGGAAATCAAAAAGGGAGATGTTTGCCTAGATTCTGGGCCGAGTCAACTCCAAGTTGGAAGGGTGGAAATAATAGCTAATTTCTAAAGGCGGTAAGGAAACTCTAATCAAAACAGTAGTACAAGCACTCCCACAGTATGCTATGTCTATATTTAAAATCCCCATGTCTATTTGCAAGTCTATAGAACAGAAAATTGCTAGATTCTGGTGGCAACCTCATTGCAGTAAGTCCGGCATACATTGGAAGAAATGAGACACCCTCAAGAGTCGAAAGGACACTGGGGGATTGGGTTTTCGAGATCTCATCGCGTTTAATAAAGCTCTATTGAGCAAACAGGCTTGGCGTCTAATCCAACACCCACTTTCTCTATGAAGCAGACTCTTCAAAGGTCTTTACTTTCATTCTAAAGAATTCTGGCATGCAAACAAAGGAACTAGACCCTCCTGGGGATGGCAAAGTATACTGCTAGGCCGAGATTCCATTTTAAATCAACTCCAGTGGTCAGTCGGTGATGGACAACGGATCAGAATTTGAGGGATAAATGGCTTTCCAAAGGTATAATCGGCGGGCTTGCACCTAGAGGAGAACCTGAGAAGGTGACAGATTTTATTATTCCAGAACAACATACATGGAATGTACCCCTACTTCGCCAAAGTTTCGATGATTAGACCGTCGAAGAAATTCTCACAATTCAGATTCGACCACACTGCACTGTCGACTGACTCATTTGGAAAGGGAGACTTAACGGTATGTATATAGTAAAGAGTGGCTATAACTCTATCCAATCAATAGAAAACAATGACACACTTAGCCATGCATCTTCATCCTATCAAACCCCTCGGAAATTGTGGAGCAAACTTTGGACCATGAAGACCGCCCCTAAGCTTCGCATATTCATGTGGTCTTTATGCCACAATGCTTTATCTACAAAGGAGAATCTATATCACAGGCGTATCATACCAGACCCAGTCTGTCAACTATGTCAAGATCAATTTCCATAATCTACATAACATATTTTCCTCTTATGTCCTTGGACGCAAGCCGTTTGGTCTCACTCACAAGTCCAACTCATGATCTAATCACATGAAGTCCACTGAATTGATGCTTGGCTAGCAGATCTAATCGAGAAAAGTGATGCCTTACCTGATCTGGGGATTGTTGCTTCCATCCTGTGGCAGATTTGGAAGGCCCACAACAATTTTGTCTTCCGCCAAAAGAGGCTCGATCTAGAGCAGGTTGTACAGGTAGCTCTTGCAAACGCCAGGACCGCCCGGTGCTGTGACAAGGTGTTGTCGAAATAGGGACCACAACCACCAGATCTCGAACAAATGTGGCGCCTGTTGGAGAAAACTTCCTTATCTGTTTTGAAGTTGACAAAACGTTTCCTTCCATCAAAGTCTGAAGACCACCAGACTCAAGATTTAAAGTCTGCCCTCATTGACAGTTTCTAGACTGACAAAGAAATCTTATCCAGATACGAGTATATCTTTAAGGATTTGATTCGATTGGTTGAAGATTATCTTACGGCTGGAGATAGCATTGTAAGATCTATTATTCGTATTACAAATAATTCGAGTAATATAAATCCGTTGATTGTCGAAGTATACTTGGAAGGTTCTACTTATGGAAACCTAAATCCTGATTGTATGGGCGAGCATGATTGGTGGGTTATCCTCATTTTCCTTAAGTAACTCGAGATCTTCCTAATTGATTATGTCCAACGGGTAGATTGGAAGAACTCCTTTGGAAGGTACCAACGGTTATGAAGGCATGGAGGAGTATATAAGGAAGATGCTCTAGTTATTCGAGTGAGTGCGAGATAGAAAAATTCCAAAGTCTGAAGCTCCTTGTTCTTTGTTAGATCATTTGTTGAGCGTAAATTTGCATTCAAAAGAGTGTCTAGATACTTGTGAGACCTTGAGGAAGTGTAGCAGAGTCTCTACACTGTGGAATTAAGGACGTGCGACTGTAACATCTCTTTTGATTCATAGTGAAATCCAGCCGGTGGGCTGTCAGTGCGGGAGAGTGGACGTAGGCTTGGTCTAAGCCGAACCACTATAAAACATTGTGTTCCAATTCTCTTTCCCTTATCTCTTTACTTAATTCGCAGTCTTATATATTGTTGCAAATTTTCTATATCTTAAGTCTTTGATTCTCATATAAGCTGAATTAAGTTGCTAAGTTTTATAAAGTTAGTTTTTACACCTATTCACCCCCCCTCTAGGTGTCCATACTAGCATTATCAATTGGTATCAGAGCTTGTGTACTCATTTAATTGAAGTGTTTTTACTTCAGAGTTAAAGATTCATGGCTAGTATGTTGGCTCCAGGTTTGGTTGAAGGGTAAAGCAACACCAGACTGCCTTATTTCGATGGAAATGAATACAACATATGGAAAAACAAGATGAAAGCATTCCTAAGATCGAAAGATCCTTTGGAATGGAATGTGGTAGACAAAGGAATCATTCCTAAAGCTACAACAGTCTCAGAAAGGGGGAAAGAAGTTGCAGAAGCTAGCGACATGACTCAAGAAGAGATAACCAAGAGACAAGCTCTTGACGTAAAAGTAATTTATTCTTTATATTGTGCTTTATCTCTTACTGAATATAACATAATATCTTCTTGTGAAACAGCCAAAGAAGTCTGGGATAGACTGCACATCACCTATGAAGGAATAGATCGAGTGAAAGAAACCAGAATCAATATTCTGCTCGGTCAATATGAAGCCTTCAAGATGAAGCCAGGAGAATCTATCGCTGACATGTTTAGCCGTTTTACAGAGGTCGTAAATGGTCTTGAGTATTAGGGTCAACCAATCTCAGGACCCATAAAGGTTAACAAATTGCTGCGTGGACTTTCCGTTGACAAATTGGTTGGAACACTTCAGTCCTATGAACTGGAGCAAATCAATGAAGAAGAAGATCCCAAAGGTAAGAAATCTATTGCTTTAAAATCTAATGAAGATTCTGATGTTACAGACTTTGAAAACGACATGGACGATGAAGAACTTGTTCTCATGATAAGAAGGTTCAGGAAACTGAACAAAAAGGGAAGAAGATTTAATTGGAAAAAACAAAGTTCTCAAAGATTTTAAAACAAATCAGCCGAGAATGATGAATCCAATAAAGATGTGATTTGCTTTGAATGCAAGAAAAATGGACACATCAAACCCAACTGTCCCTTGGTGAAGAAAAAGAAAGGAAAAGTTGAGAAATACAGAAAGACACTCGAAGTAGAAACTTGGAGTGATACAGAATGCGAAGAGAGTGATGATGATTATGCTAATATTTGTTTAATGGCAAAATCAGACTCAGACTCTGAAATCAATACAGATTCAGACTCAGATAGTGAAATCGAGGTAAGTAATTTAAAAATTCCTATTAAAGTCTCAAAGTACATTGATGAACTGTGTCTTAATCTCAAAGCCTCTCTCAAGAGGATTTCCGAGCTAAAAAGGGAGAATTCTACACTGAAGCAACAGGAAATTTTATGGAAAGAAAAAATTGAAAATCTAGATAAAATTTTTATTACTTTGAAAGAAAATGCAGACTCTCTTTCAAAAGAAAACACCCTCTTGAAAAATGATATTTCAAGCATTTCAAAAAGATTTTCTATGGGATCTAAGAAATTGGAAAAGATACTTTCAGTACAAAGACCCTACTTTAATAAATCAGGCTTGGGAATGACTTCTGAAACCATTCCTCTAATTGATTTTCCAAAAGTAAAGGAAAAAATCAAACAAAGACCCACAAAAGCCTTTTACTAAAAACACTTTCAAAAAGTCTTTGTAAAACCTGTTGGCCGAAGTGCTCTTAGATGTTCTAAGTGTAACAGCTCAGAACACTTTGAGAAAGAATATTCTATGGTTTGGAGGCTTGTTAAGAAGGATTGGACAAAGACCGTATATTGCACTAACTCTACTGGACCCAAGAAAGTGTGGGTACCAAAGAAAGCTTGAGTCTCCTTTTTTAATTGCAGGTCACTATCAAGAAAAAATGTTAAATGGTATTTGGATATTGGCTATTCAAGGCATATGACTAGAGATTCAAATTATTTTATTAAACTAAAACAAGTAACTGGTGGAAAAGTCTCTTTTGGCAGAAACAGCAAGGGAAGAATTGTTGGATGTGGAACTATAAAAATTGGAAATCTCACAATCAACAACGTCTCCTTAGTGGAAGGACTCAACTACAACTTGCTCGAGTATCAGCCAATTGTGCGATTAATTGGATTCAGGATCAATTTTCAAGAAGGAATATGTTCGGGCACTAGTAAAGATCTTTCACAATCTTTTACTGGGCGAAGACATGTGAATATCTATCTTTTGGATATCAATCTCGAAAGATCTCAATGTCTAATTTCAATTCAAGATGAAGAAAATATCTGGCATCGAAAGCTTAGCCATATCAACATGAAGCAAATTGCCAAGATCTCTTCAAAGAAGCTTGTTCGTGGTCTACCCAACCTGAAGTACCAAAAATCTGACTTATGCACATCATGTGTATTGGGAAAACAGGTTAGAAATTCTTTCAAACCAATAAATTAAGTTTCCACTAATCGTGTGTTGCAGCTCCTGCATATGGATTTCTTTGGTCCAACTAGAACTCAAAGCATTGGTGGAAAGAGATATTGCCCAGTAATAGTGGATGATTATTCACAATTTACTTGGGTATACTTTTTGGCAAGTAAGTCTGAAACCTTCTCTTATTTTACTAAGTTCGTCGAGAAAGTGCAGAATGAGAAAGGGTATGTTATTTTAAGCATACGGACGGACCATGGAGATGAGTTTGAAAATCAAGAATTTGCTAAATTTTGTGATGAATCTAGTTTTAAGCATATGTTCTCCTCTTCATACACTCCCGAACAGAATGGAGTTGTAGAAAGGAAGATTAGATCTTTGCAAGAAATGGCTAGAACTCTTTTAATTGAAAACAATATTTCTTCTCGTTTTTGGGCTGAAGTAGTTTCTACAACATGTTATATTATTAACAGAGTTTTCTTAAGGCCTATTCTGGAGAAAACTCCTTATGAGTTGTTCAAAGGGAAGAAGTCAATTGTTTCTTACTTTCATGTATTTGGTTGCAAATGTTTTATCTTGAAAACTACAAATGATCGAATTGGTAAGTTTGAAGAAAAATCAGACGAAGGAATTTTCCTTGGATATTCAACATCCAGCAAAGCTTACAGAGTATACAACAAGAAGACTCAGTTTGTGGAAGAATCGATGAATGTCAAATTTCAAGACTCTATTCAGAATCAATCGATCTAGACTCAACTTGAAGAATCTGAACCTGCTCCAGACTCTACAAAGTCTACTTCCCCTAAAGCAGCTCAGACTACAGAAGGACAACAACGAACGAATATTGAAGAATCAATTGAAGAAGAAGTTCAACAATCTGTCAGACCAACCAGCAACTGGAAGCACAAGTCCAGTCATCCCAAAGAACTCATCATTGGTAACATTGATGAAGGAATTCGTACAAGATCTAAAAAGCGTGAAGAGTCTAGCGCTGTGGCTCTTATTTCTGAAATAAAACCCAAAAGCATAGAAGAAGTTTTAACTGATGAAAGCTGGATTGAAGCTATACAAGAAGAGCTTAGATGTTTGGGAACTAACTCCTAAACCAAAAGGTAAATATGTTATTGGAGTTAAATGGGTTTTCAGGAACAAGATGGATGAAAAAGGAAAAATTGTAAGGAAAAAAGCAAGACTTGTGGCCAAAGGATATACGTAAGAAGAAGGGATAGACTATAATGAGACTTACGCACCTGTAGCAAGGTTAGAAGCAATTAGATTATTGATTGCTTTTGCTTATTATAAGAATTTCAGGTTATTCCAAATGGACGTCAAAAGTGCATTCCTGAATGGATTTATCCAAGAGGAAGTCTATGTGGAACAACCTCCCGGTTTTGAAGACCCAAGAAATCCAGACTTTGTATTCAGACTGAAAAAGGCTCTATATGATTTAAAGCAAGCACCTCAAGCTTGATACGACATGTTAAGTAAGTTTTTAATTCAAAATGGTTTTGTCAAAGGTAAAGTGGACACTACTATGTTTATTAAAAGGGAAGGTAAAAACTTTTTACTTGTTCAAATTTATGTTGATGATATAATATTTGGATCATCTAACGAAAATCTATGCAAGAAATTCTCTAAGTCTATGCGGGATGAATTTGAGATGAGCATGATGGGTGAATTATCATTCTTTCTTGGACTACAAGTAAAGTAATTGCAGGAAGGGATTTTTATTCACCAAGAAAAATATGCAAAAGAACTTGTTAAAAAGTTCGGTTTAGATAATTGCAAAAAAACTGAAATACCAATGTCTAGTTCTTCGAAGCTGGATAAAGATGAAGGAGAAAAGAAAGTTGACCAGAAACTTTACAGGAGTATTATTGGTTCACTTCTTTATCTTACTGCTTTTAGACCTAACATTTTGTTTAGTGTTTGCATTTGTGCTAGATTTCAATCAAATCCAAAAGAATCTCATTTAAGTGCTGCGAAACGTATCATCAAATATGTTACAACAACCTCGAAGATAGGTCTATGGTATCCCAAAGAAGGAGACTTTACTCTCCTTGGATATTCAGATGTAGATCTAGCAGGTTGTCGAGTTGAAAGAAAAAACACTTTCGGTACTTGTCAATTACTTGGTAATAAGACAATATCTTGGTTTTCAAGGAAGCAAAGTACAGTAGCTCTTTCAACACAGAAGCAGAATATGTGGCTCTTGGAAGTTGCTGTTCTCAAATCTTATGGATAAAAAAACAACTAAGAGACTTTGGAATCGAAGATTCTTGCACTGAGATCAAATGCGACAACACCAATGCGATTAATCTCACAAAGAATCCAATTCTTCATTCAAGAGTAAAGCATATAGAGATTCGACATCACTTTATTAGAGATCGTGTTCAAAATGGAGAAGTTATGATCCAGTTTATTGACTCAAAGAATCAACTGGCGGACATATTTACAAAGCCACTGGAGAAAAGTCTATTTGAGTATATTCGCACCAGACTGAACATTATATCTCTTACTCAGTAGAGTCTAGATGTGTACAAAACTCAAAAAGGTAAAGTCTAAATGTGTTCAGACTCAGAAGACCAGTAGTTACGACGGTAAATTGTTCTTATATTTTTAAACTTGGAAAGGTACGATTATTTATTGCTAATTGATTGAAATTATATTTTCAAGTTTTCTTTACTTTTTCAAAAAGGCAGTTATCGATTTTTGAAAAGACAATTATTTTTATAAAGGGAAGTTTTTCTTTTCGAAAAGGCATTTTTATTTTCCTTTTATGATGCTTCGTCTACCTTGCTTTATATACTGCCGAGACTCGTCTTCTTCGTTTTTACACTGAAACCCTAGAATACAAAATTCCTATTTGCTTTCACTTTCACTCTCGATCTATCAAAAAGTTATCTCATTTTTCGAGCAAGTGGTGAATTCCTCCCTTGAATCGACAATGTCTTCGAGAAAGTCTTCAAGGATTGCAAGCAGGGGACCACGATCTTTGCCCAAGGGTCCTACCCATTTTGACTTGACCGAAGAAGAAGATTCTTCTCCACCACTGCGTCCGAGTCAGCAATAACCTTCTTAGCAGCGTCAACCTTCTCCACTGACTCAACCAGACGACGAGGTTATAGAGGAGGCTGAACTTGTAAGAACTCTAACTCCCAAGGTTGCTTACAAGCTCTACTCTAATCTGAAGAAAGGAGGAACACTGATGTCTTTAATCGATGAATTCTTAAAAGATAGAGGATTCAAGAATGAAACCTTGTTTTTGCGGGATTTGGAAAGACTAGGAGTTATAGAGAGAGGGTCGGCTGAAAGAACGTTTGCGAACATACCGAGTGACCCATTCTATGGCACTACAAATCAACCACAAACTCTAGACGACGATGAACGGATGTTTACTCATTTTCAGCTTAGATCGGGTGTGGCTGCAGATATTACTGATGGCTCTAATCTGTTTAGATCGAAGGGTCACAAGAAGGTTTATACGAAACTTTTGAAGAGAGGGGTGATGAACCCTAGAATTGTTGACTTTGATTTTCTTGATTCAATAAAGGTCAATCTGCGCGAGAAATTTGCTTTACTGCAACTGGAACGGTTTTGTTCTGAATCCTCTGCTGCTTTTTCTGAACTTTCTACGTACTTTTACTCGAACTTGTCTTTCTTGGATTCACACAATTTTATCTTCACTATGAAGGACAAGGAATATTTGGTGAATACATACACACTAGCTGACATAATTGGGGTGGAAAGAACGAGTTTCCAATCAATTAGTGTATCTATTGCTCATGCCATTCTGTCGTTGGTGAGAGACAAGGATGTTGAAGGGAAGATTTCTTACTCAAGGATGAGTGCTTCTAACATTCTGCTGCACAAGATTGTGATAAACTGCATTCGTCCCAAATCAACATCCAAGACAGATGTTTCTCGATCGGAAGCCAAATTGATGTGTGCCATCAACACAGGATTTAAATTCTCTCTGCCTCATACCATATTGTTTCATATGTATTGCACTATGGTGAAAGATAAGGGACAACTCCCTTATTCTGCTCTTATCTTGCGACTCTTTCGGCACTTCAAAATTCACATTTCTGCACCATTAAGCCTGTCAACCATCTCTCCTATGGTGATTGGGTTCAAAATGGTCACAAAGATGAGATTGAAAGAGTTGAACAAAGTGTTGGAACATATGAAGGAAAAGTCTCCCACAAAAGCAAAGCAAGACTTTGCTGCTGCGAAAAGAAAAGGCAAGGAGCCCATGGTTGCTCCTATGAAGAAGAAAAGAACTCTTATCTTGCAAGATGAAGAGGATGAGGATGAACTAACCATATCAGCCTTGAGAAACTTAAAGAGTTTTGTCAGCTTTCATGAGACAAGAGAAGAGCCAGAAGAAGAGGAAGGAGAGAGAGAAGAGAAAGAGAAAGAAGAAGAGCAGAGGAGGACAGAGGAAAGAAGAAGAGAAGAGGAAGAAGAAAATGAAGGAAGAGAAGAAGAGGAAGAAGAAGATGAAGGAAGAGAAGAAGAGGGAGAAGAAGAGGAAGAAGAAGAGGAAGGAAGAAGAGAAGAAGAAGAAGAAGAAGAAGAGGGAGAAGGAGAACAAGATCAAGGTCAAGAAGACTCTTTCGAGCCAACCTTGGCTATCTCTCTGTCTAGTGCGTTTGCAGATGAGGAAAACTTACCTACTCCACTTGAGGGCACCAAAACAGGGGGAACTATTGGATCAAAAGGTATTTCTTCACCCTTACTTGTTAGTGATGTAAGTTGCTTTGCAGCAGACCCTGAGGATGTGTATGCCTCGCACTATCCAGAAGACAGTCATGGTGGACAATCTGCTGAAGCTCCATCATCTCTCAAAATCCCTGAGTTTGACTTTGCTAGTCCTAGTGATACAAATGCTCAAACAGCAGACTTTTCAAGACTGCTGGAAGTTCTATTGGACGTTCGGAAACAGCATTATGCCATGGGATTTGAGATACAGGATCTCAAGAATGCTTTTAAGACCACTTCAGTGCCTTTGCATGATCAATTGAACGCCCTGAAGATTCAAGTTTAGTCTAATGTGCAGGGTGAGGATTTTCAATCACTGAAGCAGAGTTTTGACAGGCTTGAGAAGACTATGCATTCTATGGGAGAATTCGAGCTTGTTCGCCTGCCCAAATAGCCTTGATTTTGATTCCATCTTCAATCCATCTCTTTTTAATCCATTCTCCACTTTTTGTTGTTGACAAAAAGGGGGAGAGGTTTTATGCAAATTTGATGATTTATCTTTTTGACTTTTTGATTTGGTTTTGACTTTATCTTTTGTTTGGTGTGTTTTAATTGACTGGTTTGGACTTGGACTGATTATGCTTAAGCTATTATTGATTATATTAAAGATAGTTGTGTTACTGAGAACTAATACGTTTCTGTGGTTGCAGATTTGCTACTATCTCTATCATAATCTCTAATTTTCATTTATAAGAAATCTTGGTTTGCTTAAGTGTTGTCTTGCAGGTCAAAATGTCCAAATCTGCAGGAAAGTTTTGTCATCATCAAAAAAGGGGGAGATTGTTGGAGAAAACTTTCTTATCTGTTTTGAAATTGACAAAACGTTTTATTCCATCAAAGTCTGAAGACCACCAGACTCAAGATTTAAAGTCTGCCCTCATTGATAGTTTCTAGACCGACGAAGAAGTCTTATCCAGATGCGAGTATATCTTTAAGGATTTGATTCGATTTGTTGAATATTATCTCATGGCTGGAGATAGCATCGTAAGATCTATTATTCGTATTACAAATAATTCGAGTAATATAGATCCGTTGATTGGCGAAGTATATTTAGAAGGTTCTACTTATGGAAACCTAGATCCTGATTGTATGGGCGAGCAGGATTAGTGTAGTGGGCTATCCTCATTTTCCTTAAGTAACTCGAGATCTCCCTAATTGATTCTGTCCAACGGGTAGATTGGAAGAACTCCTTTGAAAGGAGCCAACGGTTATGAAGGCATGTAGGAGTATATAAGAAAGATGCTCTAGTTATTCGAGTGAGTGCGAGATAGAAAAATTCCAAAGTCTGAAACTCCTTATTCTTTGCTAGATCATTTGTTGAGCGTAAATTTGCATTCAAAAGAGTGTCAAAGAGTGTCTAGATACTCGTGAGACCTTGAGGAAGTGTAACAGAGTCTCTATACTGTGGAATCAAGGACGTGCGACTGTAACATCTCTTTTGATTCATAATGAAATCCAGCTAGTGGGCTGTCAATGCGGGAGAGTGGACGTAGGCTTGGTCTAAGCCGAACCACTATAAAACATTGTGTTCCAATTCTCTTTCCCTTATCTCTTTACTTAATTCGCAGTCTTATATATTGTTGCAAATTTTCTGTATCTTAAGTCTTCGATTCTCATATAAGCTGAATTAAGTTGCTAAGTTTTATAAAGTTAGTTTTTACACGTATTCACCCCCCTCTAGATGTCTATACTAGCACTATCAGTGCCCTCTAGAGTCGGGAGTAGTGTAGATCAATATCGACGGCGCTTACCCAACAGCACACAACGAAGGCACAGTGGTGTGCGTGTGCCGCGATTCTTCTGGCCAGCGAATCGACGAATTCACCAGCAGCATCACCGCCTCCTCAGCACTGCAAACAGAGGTGCGGGCACTTGATCTTACGCTTAACTATTTGTTGCAGAAAGGGAAAGGATAGGAACACCTTTTGCTGGAAACGGACTGCCTGGTGCTTGTGGAAGCCGTGCAGAACCCTAGCTCGACACCATGGGAGAGCAGAGCTTTGTTTGCTGAAAGTGTGGCACTTCTCCATTGTTTCCCTAACCTCCGCATACGCCACTGTCGAAGAGAAGCCAACTTCATTGCAGACTGGGCTACCAAAGCCCATGGGTGTTCTTTATTTTCACTAGATTGGGCTGTCTTCCCTCCCCAACCCCTTCTAGACCTTCTTTGCTCTAAAGCACTGTACAACGGTTGTTCCCTTTTGCGTTCATAAATAATATTCTATATTTCGACCAAAAAAAAGAACTAGATCGCGACTCAGACCACAATTAGCATGACCTAATCACCTTGTCGTATTGATTGATCCGTCTAGAGATGATTAGTTCTAAGATGCGTCGATTCCCACCTTAAAATCTAGAAGTAGACTGGATGGAATCGGTTCTCAATTTGTGGAACCGAAAACTGGCCCATCCAATCTAGTTCAGTTCTTAGGTCGGTCCAGGAACCGGTGGTTCCTTCTCTTTTTATTTTGGTTTCTTCTATTCCCAACAAGTGGGAGTTTTCCAACAGTAAAAGGAAAAAGTTATTTGCGATCGAGTCCCAATCTAAGCCGTTGATGGGTTTAATTTTGGGGTGCACACGGTTCCTGGTTCCACAAACGAGAGAACTAACCCTGCCTAGTTTGGTTTCTAATTCTAGAGTGGGAACTAACTCATCTTACTCTTACTAAAACTCATGAATCTTTAACCCCCTCCTGTCCAGAAAAATTCCCCCATACTCGGGCGAAATATGCAGAATATTTCAATTTAATTCTGCTGAAAGTTGCTTTCCTAAAGTGGCTGATATTTTTAGTTGTAGTTTTTACAGAATTTCTTGGCCAAAATCCACTTTCCTACTTTTTGAATAGCTGAATTTTTTTGCTTTTCATGTGCTCATCACGATCAAATCCCTTAGACGGCCGGCAATACATATTGCAGCGAAAATTGCTCTTTTATCCCTCATTTGGTTGGCCGCACTCGACTAATGATTATCCCCGTTTAGTTACGAAAATGTGAAGTCAGTGTCAACAGTTGTCATCTACCAAAAACCTCAGGCGTCGCCGTCATCGCCTCTCTCTCCATCCCATACGCTGCCCAAGTGGTTCCGGAATCGGACAGTCCATACGATTGTTCCTTAGTGACAAGAGGCGGTTGTCCCCTATGCCGATCTGTTCGCTCCAAGTCCTAGTCCTCACCAAAAAGCTGCGTCCATCCGTCTGAATCCATCAAGACAACCAGTTGCTACCATCCTCTTGGAGACATGGACCGCATCAAGATTGTCGATTCGCTTGCACGGTCGTTCAGACAACCGACTTGTTGAGTGCAGTTTGTCGTACGTCCAGATTTGGATACTTTAATGATTCGTGAAATTTTCTCGTTATGTCTGCATGTGATAGAGGGCCTAAAGTGGGTGCTTTTTGATATGTGAGATCTCTTGGATGCTTCAGTGGTCCTATAGTGTTTTTGATATCCAAGTTGGTTATAAAGACGTAAGTTGATATTCAGAATTCAGATCACGTGCATATTCAAAATTCATTGACCGGCAATCATTGCTGTGTCTAATTTTGCGCCTAATTTTTTTTTTTTTTTTGGGTGTTTTGATTGTCTGAGGTGAAAGCAGGAAAAAAAGAGGGTTTCGTTTTTCCTGTTTGGTTGTCATTAGGATGCATTTTATGTGATAAAAATAAGTACTCTTTTGCATGCATCTTTCTTGCATGTCACTGGCTCATGATTGTCCAATTGCATGTTAGGATGAACATTGCTTTTTACATCGACAATGTTTCGTGGTTCATGGATTGCATTTTTATTTATTAGATATTCTGCATATTGGAAACTGCCACTTTTATATTTGCATATCTAGAAAACTTATATCTACGTATCTAACTGTAATCCCATTGGTACATGTCTAGGATTTTGCATAATATTTGTGCAATGACTATTGCCATGTTACAATAATTAGGATGGATTTTGCATGAATAATTGTTTTAGTGCACATCTAGGATATCTAGTGTGCATTATTTAATATCCATATTTGTACGTTTCTTTCCACTATCAAATGTCATAAAATGAAAATATAAAAAATATCATATCTTGCATGCTAGTAATTTTAGATTTCATCCATCTTTATTTTATTTAAAAAAGAAAATAAAAAATGAACATAAAAGTGTTTTCTTGCATGTCATTTGCTCATGATTGTTCAATTGAATGTTAGGATGAACATTGGTTTTTACATCAACAATGTTTCGTGGTTCATGGATTACATGTTTATTTATTAGATACTCTGCATATTGGAAACTGCCTCTTGTATATTTGAATATCTAGAAAATTTAAATCTACATGTCTAACTGTAATCCCATTTGTACATGTCTAGGATTTTGCATATCTTGCCTATTGGGATAGGATTTCGCGTTACATTTGTGTCATGACTATTGCCCTGTTAGAATAATTAGCATGGATTTTGCATGAATAATTGTTTTAGTGCACATCTAGGAAATCTAGTGTGCCTTATTTCATATCCATATTCGCACGTTTCTTTCCACAATCACATGTCATAAAATGAAAATATAAAAATTATAATATCTTGCATGCTAGTAATTTTAGATTGCATCTTCATTAAAAAAAAAAATCACAAAAATATGTCTAGGAGTGTATTTAGGGGAATTTGAATATTCATATTATACCAATCGATTCATTCTCTTAGTATTGCATCGCATTTTAGATTGCATTATTTTAAATTCAATATCCGTGTTTAAGGTTCATTTTAGGAAAACACTTTATTTATTATATTGAATTACATAGCATATCACATTTGCATATTCACTTCCTTTTGACACATCCATCTAGGCCTGTTTGCATACTTTTAGACTTTCCATTTACTGCTCACTGGGTTTTTATCCTAAGGTGTAATTAGGAGTGATTGGTTTTTGGGTTGGGCATGTTCCACACTAAAATCCGGAATCGGAACCGGATTGGTTGGTCCCATATGATTTAGGGTTTTGGCAATTTCCTTTTCTTTACTCTTTACAAGGAAAGGAAAAATTTAAAAGAAAAAACATATCAGTTTGGCCTGATTTGGGTGGTTTGATTCTACACCTAGAACTGGGAACTGCTCAGAACTACTCAGTTCGGTCTAGTCTGGTCTGGTTCCCGAGCTCGGTCCTAGGCATAAGTAATAACAAGGCTATAATTTTTGCCCAATACAGGTCAAGGTTCTGTCACGTGTGAATATGGCAATTTAATAACAAGGCAATCTAGATATCCTAGATGTGCACTAAAACAATCATTCATGCAATATCCATCCTAATTATTCTAGCATGACAATAGTCATGACACAAATATAATGCGAAGTACTATCCCAATACGCAAGATATGCAAAATCCTAGACATGTACAAATGGGAATACAGTTAAATTCGTAGATATCAATTTTCTAGATATGCAAATATTCAATAAGCAGTTCCCAATATGCAGAGTATCTTATAAATTTACATGCAATCCATGAACCACGAGGCATTGTCAATGGAAAAAGCAATGTTCATTCTAACATGCAATTGGACAATAATTAACAAATGACGCGACGGAATTTTCAGTTTTTCTATTTTTTTTTTAAAATAAAAGAAAAATGCATGCAAAAGAGTTCTCTTTTTATCAGATGAGATTCATCCTAAAGATAACCAAACAGGAAAACGAAACCTTTTTTCTTTTTACTTTCACGTCGAGACAATCAAAACACACACAAAAGAAATAATAATAAATTAAGCGCAAAATTTGACATAGCAATGCTTGAAGGTCAATATATTTTGAATATGCACGTCTTGGAATTCTAAATATCAACATCACTACTCAATTAACACTTCTATACCCAACTTGATATCAAATAACACTTAGGAGAACTAAGGCATCCAACAGACTTCACGTGTCAATGAGCACCCACTTAGGCCCTACATTACAAGTAGACATATCAAGAAAATACATGAATAATTAAGTATCCAAACTTGGACCACACTTTGACCGGAAAAAAAAAATGGACCACACGTTTGACAAATTGCACTCAAGAAATTGGTAGCTTGAACAACCGTGGAAGCGAATGAACAATTTTGATCTGTTGCTGTGTTAATTACATTTGCCCATAATCCTTTTTTTTTTTCCGATAATCCTACATGCATACACATATTTCTTGCACAGTCATTCAAAGTTGTGTTCATCCTTTCAACAACTTAGTTTACCATGATATGTTGGGAACTATTCTTGTCATCTTGATTCAACTTGCACAAAACTGCATGTACTCCTTGCTATCATACTCACTACCATTGTTGAACCTTAGAAATTTAATCTTCAAGCTAGTCTCATTTTCGACTAAGTAACAAACACATCAATTTTATTTTTTAGAAAATCACACATAAATTTCTAGTTGAGTTTTCAATGAATGTGACGTAACAACATGAGCCTCTAGGGGAATGCATAGGGGCTGGCCCCTAAACAATTGTATGTATCAGCTCTCATCTTCCTTTTCTTGGCTCTCTTTCAATTTTCAAAATACTGACGTGTTTCTGCTTACTAGAACACGATCCTCACATAGACCAATATCTATGTACTTCAATTTAGACGGTTTTCTGTTTGATGCTAACACCTTCATCCCTTTTTTGCTCATCTGTCCGGGCATGCGGAGCAACAGTTTGGAACTAGCCTCTAAGTCAACAAGTGCTGCTATTGCTCTGCTGCATTCAGTCATCTATAGTGTTCCCAACATTTTTCTTTGTGCTACAACCATAAGGCATTTAAAAATCTTCCACGAGCACTCCCCAAAAATATGTATCTTGTATTGTCTAATTGAACAATAGAGATCAGATTTGTCTTAAGGCTAAGAATTGATATTTTGCAACTTCCATTGATACTCGTTCACAATCTTTATCTTAGCATTACATTTGTTGACAGTATCTAAAGCTTCAACATCAGCAAGATAAACCTTTCCAAAGTTTGTAGCAACAAAATTACACATTTATCCCCTGCATGAATTTTATTGAAATGATGCACCCGAATCTAGAATCCAAGACTCAATGGGACTATCGGCAATTAATATTCAGCATCATGGGCAAGCGTCTTTTTAAAGGTTGCATTAACAATCTTATTGATTTCGATACTGAATTTTTTTATTTGGGGCTCATAATCTTATTTCAGGTGGCCTTTCTTACCATAATTCTAGTAAATATTTCACCACGAAGTATTGACTTGCTTCTCCTTATGGACTTCAATCTACCACAGTTCTGTATATGACCTTGTTGATTGCTTCTCCCTCGCCTTTACTACTTAGGCAACACTTGAATATTCATCTAATTCTCTTATGTGAAAATCCTCGATAAGATGCAATCTCCAATCTCTTGAAACTTTATGTTTTTTTAACCAAAGGATCTACTTATCACAATCACGGTAGCAATTCAACTTTCAAGTAGAGAAGATGATAGAAGGAGTATAAGGAAGGAGAAGAAATGAGATGGAAGAGAGAGGGGATAACGGAGGAGAGAAGAAATCTGAAAGTGAGCCCAACTTGGACATGTGGCGATAAGTAAATGGTCTATATTAAAAAAGACGTGGCAGATGTTTTGTCCGCAATATTTTCTCCACAAAAATTGTAGTAAAAAAAAAAAAAAGGCTTACCCCATGGAAATTGCAATTCACGTGATTTTTGTCAATAATCCAAAATTTTAGATGGGGCCTACGACTTTTATTATTCGCGCTGTCTTTTCCTTTATAGGTCAGATGTTGTTCGTCCTATCGACCGATCGATAGCTATTTTGGGGCACTGTACCATCTGATACAGCTTTTTCGCAAACCCTAATTCTGGAATGCATGTTGACTGTAAAGAGAAGGAAGAAGTAAAATCTTGAGTTTGTTCATTTCCCTATAGGCCTAGGACATAAAATTGTGGTATACTTTTGACATTGCATTATTCCCATGTAGTGTGATTAACTAAATGCATCTTAGCTCTATCTAGAATCAGTGGATTTAATCAATGACAATTGAATTTTAGCATAATCTCAAATGAAGTCATGGGACTTTTTGTTGGTCATCTAACGTAAAACTTTTATTTTACTTCTTCCAAATGGATGCACTTTGATTGGAGTTCCATAAATCCTCAAGGTAAAGGATGATGTGGTGACATGGGGCAATTGTAAAATTTTGTGATACTTCTGTCAAATGTTTTACAAGTTTAAATTGTTAGATGAAGAAATTATTTAATAAATTAAATATTCTAACAGTCTCCTTCATGTGTGAGATTGACCAAAAGCACGTGGCCCAATTCCATTGCCATAGCCATAGGTAATGAGCCAATGACAACCTATTCATAATGACCAATATCTCCGTGCTTCACTTTTTATCTGCTACAAATAGTGCAGACTTCTCACTTCCACTTCACTCTCCCTCTCTCCCCCTCCCTCCCTCCCTCCCCCCATTGTGAGAGAATTTCTCAATCTCTCTATTTTCAGAATGGCCGCCAAAGCGCTAATGAGCTGTGGCATCTCCATTACCTTCTTCCCATCCAACCTCTCCTCTTCGAAGTCGAAATTTGCCACCGTAGTCTCACTTCGGAGCACCACCGTAAATGCCTCGTCGCGCTTCTCCATGTTGGCCAAGTGGATGCCTGGTCAGCCCCAGCCACCCAAACCCGGCAACCTGGCACCCAGGTAAATCAAATCTTAATACTACTAGCAACCCGTTCTTAGAGTGTTTTAACTACGATTTATCTTCCCAATGTAATAGAAAGATCGTTGAAAAAGGTAATGATGGTACATCCAAGGGCTATGTGTCTTAAGTTAGCATTTGACTGAAAAGTTGGTCAGATCCCGTTAAAAGTGCCATCGACCGTGAATAAATAAAAAGCTTAGCACTGACAATAAGAATCAAAGTTCAGCAACTTGATTGCAAAGTCTATGGTTGCGTTTATTTTGTTATAAATCCACTGTTGAGAAAACTATGATAGCTTTTATTGATTACAAAAATAAATGAACAAAAAATATTCTCATTATCAATGAAAATGTCTAGGTATATTTTGCTTTTAATAATGAAAATATTTTTCATTGACTAATTTTTCAAACTGATATAATCAATTATTAATTTTTGCAAAATTATTTATTTTTGAATAACTATCTGTGAAATTTACTCACGTTTTTTGATTTAAGTAATTTGATGATTTTTTTCTCCTCTAATATTATATCTAAATGATTAGTAGAGAATCTATGGATAGATAGTAAAAGTTGCATGTGGTTAATTTTTTCAAACTTATAGAATGAAAAGGTTTATGATAAAATAACCTTATTTATGACTTTGGTATAATTTACTGATTTTTTTTTCTTTGCAATGTTATCCACAGGGTGGGTTCCAAAGTTCTCGAACAAACATTTGAGCATGAAAGCAAGGACGGTATGTAGTGTGAACATTGTGTATCTTGTATCTGACCGGATTGACTCGTAGATACTTATGAATCTGAATATATTCTTATGGGTGATGGTGAATACATATGTTTTACCCGGCTAAGTGGGATTTTTTAAATTAGAAAAAGCTATAAGTCAGTCAAAACAAAACAAAAATGAAAAGACACTTATTTGGAACACAATATAATTTTTTTATGTTTAATGTAAAAACGTTTAAACATCTTTATTGCAAAAGAAAATATATGTAGGGTTTCAATTACGAACATCATTGACGTAAAACATTTTTCATACTTGCAGCCATGAAAGAAAAATATCCATCACTTAAGAAAATTCACTTGTCAAAATTATATCTTGAATACATGTTGGGATATTGACTTTCCTTGTGGAGAAACTTTTGCACGCCAATGTACTTAGAAAGTGAAAATTTGTAAATATATAGACAAATGAATATTAGATTTTAAGTCAAGTAATGCTTATTAGTGTGCAATGACAGTCAAAAGAGACCGATAAAATATATATATATATATTTGGTTATAATGAAGGAGTACACTTCCAATTACCTAGAAGCCCATGGAGTACTTGCAAGCCACGTGGATTGACGCCTTTGGCTTATACAAATGACTCTAACTTAAAATAGTTTGTACGCAATTAAGAAATAATAGATAATTATTGACACTAATATTCATATATGATTTTTTCATAATCTTTTAAATTTTGAATATTTTTATTTTTGATTTGACTGGAAAGTTAAAAAGTTATTTTTGACTTTTGATAAGTTTAGACAACGAACCCCAATCTCAATTAACACATCGCTTAACTAATATAATTCAAATTAAGAGTGTGTTTGTTTGGGAGAAAATTTCATGAAAAAGGAACACTTTTCAAAATTTATTTTTCAGGAAAATGGTTGATTTTCCTTTAATTGGTGATATGTGATCAAAGTTGTTTTTAATATTTGGATCTCATTTGAAAAATGATTTCAATCTCATGAAAAAATTATTTTTAAATATGTTTTTTTTTTTTTCTTTCTCTTTCCTTCTTCCTCCTTCACTAGTCGCTGCGCCTCAACGATAACCACAACAGGCCACTGGCAGCATCGTTGAGGCCCGACAAGGGCGGACCTAACTGACCTTGGGCAAGGTCGAGCTCTAGCTTGCCGTAGCGAGGTTGAGTTCGCTAGACTTGGCAAGCTCAAGCCTTCTCCGAGGCTAGCCTTACTAGCCTGCACTTGTGGCCTGCTACTAAGGCCCAATGATTGGCAAAGAGGAAAGAAAGAAAAGAAAAACAAAAATAAAGAAAGTAAAAAAAAAAAAATAAAAATAAAAATTTAAAATTTGATTTTTTAAATAAAAGAAAATTAAAATATTAAAAAATTCAAGATGAACAACTATGAAAAGTGTTTTCATCTTCCTAGATTTATAAATTCGCTTTTCTAATTTTATGTATAAATATTTTCCTCGACCAAAAAGTGTCATTGATTCACCGATCATGTTTTTACAAACGAAACAGGTGAAATTTTCGACCCTAGAAACAATCGACATCAGATTCCTCCACAAGTCCAACCAATTGCATGGACTTGTGAAAGAAACTAGTGGTCAAAATGTAGCAGTCATTTTTATAAAATAAAGCAGAAAAATGAGATTTTTGTTATTTATTTTTGTGATCCCACATTTTAGACTCACATTTTCTCTTAAAGTTGCGACTATTTGACATAAAGTTTTTCCACGCTCGCACTTTCGCGACAACCGCCCATTTCGTAGAACCGTCTTGATGGAAGACGGTGTATAAAAAGGAACGTACGTTCATTTCTGACGGGTGATGACAAGGTCTAACACAAACTCTCACATTTGGAATACACCATCAGTACGTGAGGGAATTGGGTTAGTAGTGTGTCCCCAATTTTTCTTTGAATTTTCAGGTTTTTCCGACGAACGTAAAAGCAACAATGGCTGGAGGTTTGTCTTTAATTGATCCTGGCTTCCGCTTCATGAATTTTATGTCTTACGTTTGGTATCAGAGCGTGTTTAGTGCCTCTGCCTTGTTTTTCTCGAATTTTTGGTGTATTTTCGGGCATTTTTGAACATGAACAGTAACTCGGAATTTTGAGGCTAAGAAAGAAACTAGCAAATTCCGGGCAAATTTCGGCGACCCACCCCTTGATTTCGGACCCATACGGTCGCACCGCCATAAGGAACATTAGCCATGATTTTTTCCGGTATATCGGTGTTTACCGGAGGCTAATCAGGCGGCGGAAGTCATGGTGGTTGAGGATTTGCGTTTTTGGAGTTTTTCGTTAGATTTGAGGCCAATTTCTTGGTCATTTTCGGCGTAACTTGGACCCTTGTGATCGTGCCGGCGTTCTCTTCAAAAACCATAATTTATTTCGGTCTTAGATGGGGTGCCGGAGAAGAAACGGGGCTGAAATCGCGGCTGAAAACGGCGAAAAACCGACGGAAAAGCTTCTGTTCGCGAGGAAGAAGGCGCGTGGAGCCCACGCGCGCGCTGCGGTTGCAGGCGCGTGGAACCCACGCGCCACGTGCTCAACCGCTTCGCGCGTGGGATCCACGCGCGCGGCAATTGCCAGGCGCGTGCAACGCACGCGCCCGCGCGGATTCTGGCGCGTGCTCGGCACGCGCCTGTCGTCTCCCACCCGCGGCTCCTTTTACACTTTTGCCCCAATTTTTCATGTTTTTACAATCTTGCTCTTGGCCAATTTATTTATTTACTGTTCTGCCCTTGATGCATTTATTTATTATGTCATTTTATGCATTTTTTATGAATATTTTATGCATGAAATTAAATGTCCAATGATTCATATATTTAATTAATTAGAGAGTAGCCACAGCATCTTTAATTAATTAAATTATATATTAAGAGCTTCCGGATCATATTTAGAAATGGACATTAATTGTAATTAATTATATTAATATGATGAATTTTATCCCAGGAATTTTCATTGTATTAATATGATTAATTAGGATGAAATATCATATTATTTTTCTTAATTTACCCACAGGGATTAAGAAAATGTATATAATATGGTAGTTTCTTCATGATATAATTATGAATCTATTTAAATTAAAAACTTAGCCCACAGTAGTTTTTACGTTATGTGATTCATATTGTGACATGTTTACATTGGTAAAACATGATTTATGTATATTTGCCTCAAATTTTGTGACATAAGCATGATTATTTGATATGCAGTTTCGCAACCTGTGAATTTCTCTAAATTTAAGTTTGATGTTCCCATACTGAATGGTGAGAACTATAAAGTTTGGAAGGAGTCAGTTCTTCTTCAATTGGGGTGGATGGACATTGACTATGCTATAAGGAAAGACGAACCACCTGCTCCTACTGATTCGAGCACTTCAGCTGAGATAGCTCTTTATAACCAATGGGAGCGGTCCAACCGCATTTGTGCGATGTTTATAAGAGCTAAAATATCTCCTAGTATTCGTGGTTCGGTTGCTCAGCATAGCAATGCTAAGGCTTTATTGGAGGCCATAGATGCGCAGTTTGAGAGTTCTGAGAAGGCGCATACCATGACCCTGATTATGAAGTTTTCATCATTGAAGCTCACTAGTGTTAAAGGTGTGCGTGAGCACATCATGCAAATGAGGGACATTGCAGCTCAGCTTAAGAAACTTGAGGTTGAGATATCTGAATCTTTTCTTGTGTATTATATTCTGAATACTCTCCCACAACAAAGTATGCACCTTTCAAGATCTCTTACAACACACATAAGAATAAATGGTCAATTAATGAACTCATGACCATGTGTGTTCAAGAGGAAGAAAGACTGATTATGGAATTGGGAGAAAGTGCTCATTTGGCAACACAAGGAAAGAATAAGGGCCATGGCAAGCATAAGGAAAAGGTAAAATACCTCCCCAAGCTGACATTAAGAAAGAATCCAAATGTTTCTTCGTAAAATGTAAGGGGCATATAAAGAAGGATTGTGTCAAATTTAAGGCCGGCTCGAGAAGAAAGGTAATCCAATCTCTTATGTTTGTTATGAATCTAATATGACTGATGTAAGTCACAACACTTGGTGGATTGATTCTGGATCTACAATCCATATTTCGAATTCCTTGCGGGGGTTTTCAAAACCACGGGGAAGCCGTGGGAAGTGAACAAAGCATCTATTCGGGAAACAAGATGCGCTCGCATGTGGAAGCTATTGGGACGTGTAGACTAGTTCTCAATAGTGGCTTTGTTTTGAATTTGGAAAGGA
Source organism: Eucalyptus guilfoylei (assembly GCA_016097605.1). Classification (NCBI taxonomy): domain Eukaryota; kingdom Viridiplantae; phylum Streptophyta; class Magnoliopsida; order Myrtales; family Myrtaceae; genus Eucalyptus; species Eucalyptus guilfoylei. Next base: position 10,047,514 of record CM027866.1, read on the forward strand.
CCTTTTATGTTCCTAGTTTTTCTAGAAACTTAATTTCAGTTTCAAGACTTTTACCTTTGGGATACTCATTTAACTTTTTCAAATTCAAACTTCTGTTTATCATTTAAATCTGAAATTGTTGGGAGTGGTACTTTGTCTGATGGTCTTTTTCGAATTAATTTACAAGACAATGCCTATTATGATGCGATGCATGTTCATGATAAAGCTGGTATGAAACGATGTGTTGTGAAAGAACATTCCTCTATGTTGTGGCACCGGAGATTAGGACATATCTCCATAGAAAGAATTAAGTGATTAGTAAATGATGGAGTACTCAGTACTTTAGATTTTACTGATTGTGATACTTGTGTGGATTGCATAAAGGGAAAGCAGACCAACAAGTCGAAGAAAGGTGCCAAGAGGAGTACAGAAATATTAGAAATCATACATACGGATATATGTAGTCCGGATATGGACTCGTGTGGTCAGAAATACTTCATCTCTTTCATAGATGATTACTCACGTTACATGTATCTTTACTTGATTCATAATAAGTATGAAGCATTAGATGCCTTTAAGGTATTTAAGGCGGAAGTAGAGAAACAATGCGGTAAGCAAATTAAGATCGTGAGATCAGATAGAGGTGGAGAATTTTATGGTAGATACACTGAAAATGGACAAGCACCTGGTCCATTTGCAAAGTTTCTTCAAGAGCATGGGATAGTTGCCCAATATACTATGCTTGGTTCTCCAGACCAAAACGGTGTAGCGGAAAGAAGAAACCGGACCTTATTGGACATGGTGCGTAGTATGCTTAGCGGCTCCAAACTTCCTAAGTCCTTGTGGACTGAAGCACTTAAGACGGCAGTGTATATATTAAACTGAGTTCCGACCAAGGCTGTCCCAAAGACACCTTTTGAGTTATTTAAAGGTTGGAAACCGAGTTTACATCATGTGCGCGTTTGGGGATGCCCGTCTGAAGTGAGAGTTTATAATCCACAAGAAAAGAAGTTGGACCCAAGGACCATAAGTGGGTATTTCATTGGATATGCCGAAAGGTTTAAAGGATACAGGTTTTATTGTCCATCTCATACCACTAGGATTGTGGAATCAAGAAATGCTAAATTTCTTGAAAATGACTTGATCAGTGGGAGAGATCAATCGAAGGACCTTGTTCCTAAGAAAGATCATCCAGACACTCATCCTTCCACCTCAAGTTTAAGGTTGGTTGTTGCTTATAATGCTCCTTCAGTTCACCCGGCTATTGAACAACCAATCGTTGAAGTTCCACAACCTGCTGATATTGATCTAGTAGATCCAGTTGTTAAGCAATTACCGAAACCTGTTGAACAACCAATTGAGCAACACGCTCCTCAAGAGAATGTTGATGCAACATTGAGAAGATCTGCTAGAATAAGGAAATCGGCTATTCCTAGTGATTATATTGTGTATTTACAAGAGTCGACTACAATATTGGAGCCGAGAATGATCCGAAACGTTTTCACAAGCTATGGATAGTGATAAATCCAATTTGTGGTACAATGCCATGGAGGAAGAAATGAGTTCTATGGCATCTAACGAAGTCTCGGGATTTGGTTGAGTTACCCGATGGTGCGAAGGCCATTGGTTGTAAATGGGTCTTCAAAACTAAGAAGGATTCATTGGGTAACATTGAAAGATATAAAGCTAGACTCGTTGCCAAGGATTCACTCAAAAGGAAGGAATCGATTACACGGAGACCTTTTCTCCCGTATCTAAGAAAGATTCTCTTCGTATTGTTTTGGCATTGGTTGCCCATTTTGATATGGAATTACATCAGATGGATGTGAAAACGGCGTTCCTCAATGGAGAACTAGAGGAGGAGGTTTACATGAAACAACCCGAAGGATTCCCCTCTAGTAAAGGTGAGCATTTGGTGTGCAAGCTTAAGAAATCTATATATGGCTTGAAACAAGCATCTCGCCAATGGTACTTAAGGTTCCATGATGTTATCTCTTCTTTCGGTTTTGTAGAGAATGTCATGGATCAATGTATATACGGAAGGTCGGTGGGAGCAAAATTTGTTTCCTTGTGCTATATGTGGATGATATTTTACTTGCAACCAATGATAAGGGGTTGCTACATGAGGTAAAACAATTCCTCTCTAAGAGTTTTGACATGAAGGATATGGGTGATGCATCTTATGTCATTGGCATTAAGATCCATAGAGATAGACCTCGAGGCATTTTAGGACTATCTCAAGAAACCTATATCAATAAGGTTCTAGAGAGATTTCGGATGAAAGATTGTTCACCAAGTATAGCACCCATTGTAAAGGGTGACAGTTCAATTTGAACCAATGCCCGAAGAACGATCTAGAAAGGGAACAAATGTACAACATTCCATATGCTTCGCTGTTGGAAGCTTGATGTATGCTCGTGTTTGCACTCGACCGACATCGCTTTTTTTTGTGGGAATGTTGGGAAGATATCGAGTAATCCAGGTTTAGACCACTGGAGAGCTGCAAAGAAAGTGATGAGATACCTTCAAGGTACCAAAGACTATATGCTTATGTATAGACGGACTGACAACCTGGAAGTAGTCGGTTATTCGGATGCGGACTTCGCGGGTTGCGTTGATTCACGAAAATCAACATCTGGATACATTTTTATGTTAGCTGGCGGAGCCGTGTCATGGAGAAGTGCCAAGCAAACTTTGACTGCTACTTCCACTATGGAGGCTGAGTTCGTTTCTTGTTTTGAGGCTACCTCGCATGGTGTATGGTTGAAGAGTTTCATTGCTGGGCTTAGAATTGTTGATTCAATTTCTAGGCCATTAAGAATATATTGTGACAATTCAGCTGCGGTTTTTATGGCTAAAAATGCCAAAAGTGGAAGTCGAAGTAAGCATAACGACATTAAGTATTTAGCCATAAGGGAACGTGTTAAGGAGAATAAAGTGGTCATTGAACACGTTAGCACTGAATTGATGATAGCCGATCATTTAACTAAAGGCATGCCACCAATGAAGTATAAGGATCATGTAACTAGTATGGGAATAGGTCCCATCATGTGATTTGTTGTCATATGAACGATTTTGTTGTATGAAACTCTTATTCAGTTGTAATGTTGATTCTCAATTTTAGTGTACGCATTTTGTTGTTTATGAGAATAACATTTATCCTTGGTTCTGGAATAAACATGGGGTTTATTCATTAAGATATGTTGTCACATATAGGCTGACATTAAAGAAATAAGATGCATTGTGATACATGGAAGATATTACTCACTCTTAGAGGACATGTCGCCATGATCCATGCGTTTTTGTTTCTTTTCTTTAAGCATAAAGTTTTTGTGGAATTAGTTGGATAATCCATATGATGAAAATGATGGGATCAAGTGGGAGAATGTTATTTATTTTTGTGATCCCACATTTTAGACTCACATTTTCTCTTAAAGTTGCGACTATTTGACATGAAGTTTTTCCACGCTTCGCACCCTTTCGTGACAACCGCCCATTTGGTAACCGTCTTGATGGGAGACGGTGTATAAAAAGGAACGTACGTTCATTTCGACGGGTGATGACAAGGTCTAACACAAACTCTCACATTTGGAATACACCATCAAGTACGTGAGGGAATTGGGTTAGTAGTGTGTCCCCAATTTTTCTTTGAATTTTCAGGTTTTTCCGATGAACGTAAAAGCAACAATGGCTGGAGGTTTGTCTTTAATTGATCCTGGCTTCCGCTTCATGAATTTTATGTCTTACAATTTTAAACTAATCCGTATGACCAAATAGCTCCATAGCTTGAGACATGTAGATATTGCTTTTGTCGAAGTTGTTTGCATTAACAAGCAAATTGTACAACAAGCGGATGCATTGTAACAAGAAAATTCCAACTATTTTCCAGATTTGAGCCTTGTCTCTAAATCTCCTTCTAGTCCAAACTAAAAGGGATATAGAATTGATAAATTATATATAAACTACCCCTGTTTTCACCAAAGCCCCCAAATAATTAAACTTAACTCGTGCAAGGAAGCAGGAAATGAGAAGCCAACAAACATCGGAGCTACGCGAGAACTCGTCGTGAATATCACGAATGCGGTCATCGTTTCACCGGCAAGGGAAACGTACGGCGGGCTCTACGTTCTTTCTAACCTCGACCAGACCTACGCTCACATGATCGAGATCGTGTTCGCCTTCAAAGGCGAAGGGAGGGGAAGCTGTTCCACTGCGACCGAGACGATCAGAGCGTCGCTGGCTGAGGTATTGGTCGACTTCTATCCATTCGCAGGCAGACTTGTCATGGGCAGTGATGGGAAGATGGCAGCGACATGCACCGGGGAAGGTGTCTTGTTCGTCGAAGCGATGTCGGACGACGACATCGGGATGCTAGGCGATATTAGCGTCATCAATCCTGGGACACTGCGAAAACTTGTGAAGCATAGCGATGGAGCCCAAACCATAGTGGAAGAACCTTTGCTCACCGTGCAGGTAATGTTTCCAGAGATTCGTTTTCTGATGTAAACACCCGCTTATAGTGTATGTACAATCCAGGTGACGACATTCAAGTGCGGAGGGATCACCGTCCGCATCGTGATGAATCATGTCCTCGTCGATGGTAAAGCCCTTGCGGACTTCCTAACTTGCTGGAGTGATGTGGCTCGAGGCAGGTCGCCATCGATTCTTCCCTTTCTCAATCGATCGGTGTTGTGCCCGAGGCGACCTCCGCGTGTCGAACTCCCCCACCATGAATATGCTCCAATAGATCGGCCGTCTGAAAAGATAGTCGACTGCCGAACCAAGCCCCATGTTTACAGATCATTCTACTTCGAACCACACACTCTCATTCAACTCAAGAAAGTGTCAACAATCACAACCCACGATGGCTCTTCCATAGTCCCTACGAGCTTCGAAGTCATATCGGCGCTCGTGTGGATTGCACGAACCAAAGCTCTTGGAATGGATTTTCATGAGACAACAAAGCTTCTCACTGCGGTCGATGGTCGACCCAAGTTCGACCCGCCGTTGCCAAGCGGCTACTTTGGGAACGGCATTGCTTGGTCATGCGCCGAGTGCAGTGTGGGCGAACTGACCTTTAAGCCCTTCTTATTTGCCGTTCAGACCGTGCAAGAGGCGCTCCGATGCGTCACCGAGAGTTACATACGGTCGGCCATCGACCACGTTGAGCTGAACAGGGTTGTGGTCGACTACGAGGGCAACGCTTGCTGCATCAGCAAGTGGAGTCGGCTCTCTTTCTACGAGACGGATTTCGGGTTCGGGAGGCCGTTCCAAGTGGCGCCGACCATGGTCCCCCACAACCTCGTCTTGGTCGCTTCCCAGAGCGAGGAGAGCGACAACTTGGTTGTGTCTCTGGGGCTTCCTCGTGATGCCATGGATGTTTTTTCAGAGTTGATTCAGTCTGAGCTTGCACTGATGAATAAGTACTAGTCTCATCCATGGAATTGAGGATTACGAGTGTGGTTTGGTAGATGTGTGGAGTCTAGTTTCTGCGCCTCTAGTTTTCAAGTAGAAATAAGACAGTGCATGTCACTGTGTTGGGATGCTTAAGCCTGTTGTATTATTTGAGATGCTTCCATCAATATAGTGATGTACTTTCTTAAAAAAGGGAATGTTATTGATTCAAATGTTAAATTATGAAAAAGTAATTATAGTATATACTAGTGGTGCAAAAGCCAGAGATTTCACACATAATTGATCGGACAGAGTGAGTAGTTTAAGGCCATACGAGACCACCCGCGTAAAATTATTTTAACACATGGGCGGTTTATGTTCTATTTTTTCCTTTATGAAATAATAGATTCATTATGTGACAAGGCCAATTCTCTCGAGATTTTGCTATGCCCATAGGACAGTCCATTGTGTAGCATTATTTTTGTAAGCACATTTTTTAGTCACTATATATATCTTTAGCATTTGGAAGAGTATCGATGGGTTTTCTCTTTCTTCATGCAATGTACCTACTGAATTCAAGGTCGTGTATCTGGAGCACCGACGACGACGTGGCAACATAGGAACCCTAAAACCAAGAATTCGATACTCTTTGTATAAAGTGCAAATAGTGCATTATTTTAGTAGAATTTTCTTTATGAGAATCAGAAAATAATGTGTCTATCTACGTATGATCGGCTTTGTTGTGCATGACACGTTATGTGGTATGTATACAGAAAATATCTAATAATGTATTCAGTAGTTAATATAGAGTGAAAAAATTGATAATACCATTCACTATAGAGAGTACAACTATTTCGGTTCCATCCAATACAACATGTAGTAAAATGCAATATCGGATTAATGTTTCTTGGAAGATAATAATTACTTTAAAAAGTGACTGAAAAACTCGAGTTGAATTAGATAGAAATAGCCTATGATAATCCAATCCTTTAAAATAAGAAGAAATATTTGATAACGGTAAAGTAAATTCATAAGTAAGGCAAATGAATCCATAAAGTTCAATTATCAACCAAGTGATATGCATTGCATTCATGTGATATTTCCTTATGCTTATTCAACTTCATGATTATTGTCACTTTCTAAAAAAAATCTATAAATACATTATTGTTATAGAGAGCGATGGTGCAAGACTGGAAAAACAATTTTAACAAATAAAATTTTTCAAGAATTCTGGAAAAATAAACCCGCATGGGCAACTGTACTAGTTAATTTCTAATGTATACTCTTGTTCTCTCTAGCTAGCTGCCATTTTACTAATAAAAGCTTCTTTTAGAATGGGTGAGTTTTACCGGTGATCATTGAAATTTAGTGTACTATCAAAGGTCACAAAACTGTCTATTGATCAATCAATGAAAGATATCTAATTTTTTAAATGGATGCACTTTCATTGGAATTCGATCAGTCCTTTGGGGAAATGATGATATCGTGGCATGGAGCAATTATAAAATTTTACGAAACCACTATTAACTATTTTAAAGACTTAAACTATTATATAAATGTCCAATTCAATATTTAACTATTCTAACATTCCCTCTCATGTATATGTTGGACTTTGGCCTATCACTAGTGATTGTGGCGTCAATTAGGACTCGAACATAAGGCTTCATGCTTTTTAAAATACAAGATCCCAATCGTTCTACCATTAAAAAATCCTTAATTATATACACATCTTACAAGGGGAAATTAAATACAGGAGTCATCATCAAATTTCCTGTATTGACATAGCAAACCTAATTGATGTTTAGGAGTTTATGCTTATAATAGTTTGATTTCTCATCTTCATCATTGATTCAAATAGTTGCTCATGCATAATGGTCCCGATTCACTGAGAAGGACAATTTTATTATCGTACTTATTCTTGATCTTCATATATTATGTTGAGTTGCTTGGTGTAGCTTTGATAGCATTTGTTGGACTTCGAGAAACTCTCAATATTACAAGAACACTTAATTTAAACTAATCACACAATAGGCATATATTTATTAGGGGTGAGCGATTCCAGGTTCCATACAAATTCCATTTGAAACCTGAAACTTACCAATTTGAACAAGTTCCTCATTTTTTTTTCCTTGGAATTTAGAATCTACCCTACATATCCTATAATCTAGAATCTACCTTGTTATAGGTTCCACGGTCAGTTCCAAAGTCTACCCAGGTTCCACCTATATTATTAATTGAACAATTGTAATGAATTAAAACTTTTAATGACCATCATTTGCTATTATAATTCATTGACCATAAATACACATGGAAAATATGAGCACCAATAAAGTAAAAGTATTGGTCATAAAATAGAAGCTCAAACTAGTGCTTCCAGATTATACACTCATCATCAAACAATATAAAATATCGCAAGATCGCGCGAAGACATGTACCAAGAAAGACATTAAAACTTGTTCTGGTTCTAGTTTACAAGTTTCAGGTTCCAAGTTCCAAGTTCCAAATTCCTGTAATTAAGAACTTGGAACTTACCTGTCCAAATAGATTCATCATTTTTTGGAACATAGAACCTACTCTGCATACTTTAGAATATGAAATCTACATGTTCCCACAAGTCTGATTCTCAGGTTTTAAATTCTACCATGAAACCATACTTACCCCTAATCTTTATGCCCCAACACTAAATGGAGTCTCTACACTTACACCTCACACTATACACCACTCTCTCCACTGCTCACCACACGCTACCCAGCACGCTCTGCTCTCTTCTTTCTCTACACGACACTTACTTCTCACATGCACACACAGCACACTCTACACAACACACTGTAAAGATCCCACTCACTACACAAGACCCCTATGCCATTAAATGGAGCACGAGCTCCTTTTTATAGGCTGTTGAAGTCGGTTCATTAACCGACCTTGCCATCTTTCTTACACATTTCTTTTATTATTTTATATAGCAACTTGCCTAAAAGGTGGAGTGCAGCAACTTGCCAACTTGTATAAAAATCTGGTCAAACATGTGGCTGCGAAGTGAGGAGAGAATTCGAGAGAGAGAGGCGGTGATTAATTCAACATGATAGACCCGATCTCTTACGTGGACGTAACAATCCATCATTTAGTGAATGAACAATTCTCCCACCGAGCATCATTCGGCGAAAGAATGCATCTCATACCTAACTCTCTAATCATTGAGTTGAATTCGAGCACCAACAGCGTGGCTGCACTCGTGAAAGAGTTTTTGCCTCGCTGAACCTATGCACGGGGTACAGTCCGCGGGTCCAAGCATGCCGCTACTCTCTCTCGGGAGACAAGCTATAGTAGTTGTACCTACAAGTAGCTATGTTAAGTTGTCCAGGACCACATTCACTGCAGGTTGATACTTTAACCATGTCCCTAATAAAATTATCTGGATTGAGCTCGCAAGAGCACCAAGTTCGGCCCAGCCCATTGAAAATCCTAATGGCCAAAAATCACATTATATAAGCACATGGGGTGTGCTAAACTAAGAAATATTGCAATATTTAATCAAATTTGGAGGCAATAAAGGATAATTATTCTTAAGAATTTTAATAGAATGACAATAAGGGGAGACGATATATTCTTTTGGTCCAGATTAAGAAGGTAAGGCAATAAAGGATATTTATTCTCCACCTTGCGCCGCTCACTGAATGGAGTTGTGTAAAAATGAGTGGCACCACTTGTGAACACGATAGTTTCTCCTAAAATTGAGTCTATATGAACGTGTTATCAAGACATTCATGGGGAGGGAGACAAGAATATACAAGAACACGCTCCAAAGAAGGAAATGTTGAAGCGAAGGAGGGCGAAGCCTCTGTCCTCTCATGGCCTCCACTCACTGCCGCCTCCCCGCCTGTTCCAATAGCTTCCAGCAGCCTCGGTGACTTGTCCAGTAACAACTCCAGGCAAGATCCAGCAGTCTCAGGGCTTCAGGCCATTGCCTAACATCCACCAGCGATCTCCAACAACGACGGCAGCTCCTCCAGCGAAGTGGTGTTGCTCCCGTCCAGCCCCATGCCTGCTAGCTTCCCAGCAACGTTGGTGGCCCATGCCACGCCCAGCTAGCCTTCACTGCCACCGGAGCTTCCCTGCTGGCCTCTGTCCAGTATAATGTCTTCTCTGCATGGCCAGACCAGCCTGAGCCTCACCAAGTCACTGCGACTAGTCCTTCCCTGTCATCACCTCACCGTCGCGCTCCACTGCAATCTGCTCCTTGTGTTCGTGGTACAACCAGCAGCAGCGCCTTTCCAGCCCGTCAGCTTTGGTTGGTTGTCCAGCACATCCAGAGAGCACCATAGCCACGCCTCCAACTGTCCACAGCTTCTCCGCAGCATGTAACGTTTTTCCTGCAGGTTTCTCGATGCCTCAGTAGCTTCGGCAGATGTCCTGCAGCTCCGGCAACATGTCCAGCTGGTCCCCGCTGAAACCAAGCTTCCCTGCCATTGCTCTTTAATGGCTGAACAACGAGCTCCACTGTGACATCCAGATTTTAGGATATAAAGTTAATTACGAATTAACTTGGAGTTTTGGATGGCACGTGTAGGATGTCAAGTGAGTCAATAATTTTGGTGACGTGGAAAAGTATGATGGATGATTTTCGGAGTCTTTAGGACTTGAAATGCAATGAATTTTATATGTTGCCACAGTTACTATTGATGGGGAACGATGCGATCGGAAATAAATGTCGGATTTTCATTCATAATTTTACTGAGTTTAAAATATTTTTTGGACTAATTGATATTGAGAACGGACATTGATTTTCTTGTTCATTTATCAAGGCATAATATATCTTGCTAGACTATCAAAATATCCACTTGGAAGTCACCTATCTTAAGTCATTTGTGACTTTCTAATCTGATCACATAACCTTTATTTTTTGACACATGATTTTAACGTCAAGTCATCATTACTTTTAATCCTAGTTAATCATTTTTATCCCTTTGTAACTTATGTAAGTCTTCCAAATACATCCCTTCATTGATCGTATGAACCACAACAAGTATTCAAGCTTTAAAAAGGAAGCTTCAATTCATTCTTGCAAAGAAAGAGAGGTTTCCATGTCACTTTGCCATCTTCTTTTATTTTCCACTCTTTAGAAACAAAGGTGAAGGTCCCATGTTTGGTTTCTAAAGTTTCTTATTCAATATTTCAAGTGTTTGGCCCGTTTGGTTCGGTTTTGGAGAAATGATTTTGGGAAACTGCAAATACCTTTGGGCTAAAGAGATTTTTTGAAATGCTATTGTGTTTGGTAAATTATAACTTTAAAGTGTATTGGAAAATAATTTTGGCTTAAATACCATTTGGTAAAATCTAATTTGTAAAGGACTTTTGCTAGACTTTAAAAAAAAAAAAAAGTCTAAAAATTAAATCTGGTGGAGCTTAGCCACTGACCAACTACCGCGGTCAAATCTAACCACCAAGCAGCCTTGCATGAGGCCAGTGACCTCAAGCGTCGCCTAGGTCGTGGGAACCTTAGCGACATTGCCTGAGGTCGGATGACCAAGGGGACGCCGCCTGAGGTTGGGCGACTCGGGCGACGCTTGAGGTCGCACAACCCCAGGCAGCAGTTGCTGGGGATGCGAGACCCCTTAGGTGTTAGTCATCGGCCTCTAGCTTCTCCGCGCAAATCGGGGAAGATGAAAATAAACATAAAGACTCGCATTCCCAAAATATTGAAAGCCCAAAATAGGTGGGGATTTGCCTTGGACTTTCAACTTTCGCAATGCTAGCATTTGGTCAATAGAATCCCAAAAACACTTACCAAACACTTCATGTTTCCCCCAAAGCTCCTTGAAAAAGCCAAACCAAACGGGACCTTTATCAAACTAGTTTTGTTGATTAAAAAGAATGAGAATTGTTAATTTATATTCTTAAATATTTTTCTTTAAAGGTAATTAAAGTTTGAATTTGCTTAAGTCATTATTCATGCAAGTGAAACTGGAGGGACTAAATTAGATCGACAACTAACTCTAGGGACTTTATTTTACATCTAGGGTGTATGCTCTTTTTCTCATATATCCATGCAATTAGCTTATAATAATCTTGATTTTTCAAGTTCCGATCTTGTCTAATCCGTTTCCTATGGTACTTTTTAACAACAGAAAGTCTTTTCTTGACATTTATCAATGAAATGTGAATTTGAAATCTATTATTTTTCCAACCCAAAAAAAAAAAAAAAAAAAAAAAAAAAACAAAGAAACAGAGAAGAAATCCATCCTCTTCAAATTTAATTGAGATAACTTTGCACTCGTCAAGATCTATTATTGTGAATTTTGAGTGTGGTCAAGCTCAAACATTGTCAGATCAAATTGAACCATTATTGTAGACAATTAATCAATTCAAACAAATACAAAGATAAGTCGCACCAATGATGCCACTCATTCCATGTGCATATCACACTGTGATGAGATCTTATTAATTATTGATTTTCTTAGAGGTGACGTATTAAGATGCAATGAAAGCTCAGGTTATTCTCTGAATGTGTATTGCTCATATCTAAGCCTACAATCGCGAAGCTGAAGTTGCACGCCAATGCTGTATGGGCATACTCTCTTGACTTCCGTGTGGGTGAAATCCATGTAGCGAGTACATTCGGTGTGTGTCAGCGCACCGTTGCACCCACCGTGGCCGAAGCACTCGGCATGGAAGAAAGAAGCATGGATGTAGTAGTCGAACCCCTTTTCCGCTGTGTCGAACCTCAAATGGATCGAAACTCAGATGGATCAGGACGGTGTCCATTGCCTCGGCATAATCTTCCCATTCCGTACTCCTCTCCGTTGCATACCTCGTCCATAAAAGTCACGTCTGGTTCACTTCTAATGATACAAAGACAAAGGGAAAGTACTGTGGGCAGGACCGCGATTTTCTGCGATGTGGCCATGATGATGGCATTCACTTTCCCTCTCAAACTCTCTTTGCGTTTAATGTAGAGAAAACACGATACTGAGTTGGGTATAAAAAGGGCTCACTTCTCATAGGGTCCTCAGTCATTGGTCCATTAGGTTTTAAGAGTCTTTTCTTACTCGTTATGATCAATATTAGACATGATCTGGGGGGCGACAACCTTTGCCAAATTTTCTAGAAATCTTGGTGGAATGTTCATTGGATCAGAAGGGTCTTGCTCCTCGTTCTAACCGGTTGATTTGTCACACACACACACACACGGTATAATCTAAGTTTGTTGACATCCTGGCAAACCATGCTCTCTCGTATCCTTGTATATTATAAAGTCAGAATTATATATAATAGCCAGCTTGTGTTTGCACAAGATATGAGGCAAAAGTACATCTCACGTGCCACTCTAATGCCAAACTTTAGTGCCAAAATTTCCAAAAGGTATACTCAAATGCCACTTTTTTTGAAAATCGGACACTTGAGTGTCAACTCTAGTGAGACTTGCTAGAAATCTGACATGATATTATTTTAATAATAAAACTAGTCTATATGGCTTGCCAGAATGTCCACTCAGCAATGTTTGTCCCAAAATAACGTCGTTTTGTGCTTATTTAGTCACATCAGCGCCATGTCGTTAAAAGAATTACCACGTCATTAAAAAATTCGCTGGAAAAAACCATGTCAACAGTTTGGTCGGAGATTCTTGCTGTTAACACTTAAGTGTTCATTGCTTCTCCAATTGTGACACTTAAATTTACATTTTGGAAGTTTTTGCACTAAATTGTCAATCCATGCCAAATTTTGGTACTTGGAATGCTCAGCACCCCAAGATATGATCCCTTGTCATGCCAGTTGAATAGGGAATTTTTTTTTTTTTTTGTGCCTACACCTTAATATATACCATCTTCCTCTCACAACGAGCGTATATGAAAGCCAACTAGCAGTGAAACTAAGTCAAGATCTCACGAGTTGCTCAAGCTTGGGTTGATGATCGTCTGAAACGGCTCGAAGGGTTTCTAGTCAAGCTCTAGCTCGAACTACTCGAGGATCGTTTCAAATTGAAACTCGTGCTTGTCAATACTCAACTCAACCAACTCTCTGTTAAATTAATGTCTCGAGTTTGAATTCGGATAACGATTTATTAAATCGAATTTGTCGATAAAGTTTTTCCCAAGTAAGTTTCAAGTCGGATAAAGATAAAAAGAAGAATTTCTTCTTTGGACATACACACATGGACGTCTACGCCGAAGTCTCCGGGAGGTTCCGTTTTTGGGATGGCCGAATTCTTCTTATTCACGGTGGGGCCCAAAGCTTGGGCACACACCCACGCACACCACGCTGGATTTCCCTTTTACGGCCACGGAAACAAAATAGGTGGGCCCAGGTCAAAAGTTTGACCTGGGCAGACGTATAAAAGAGGAATTATGCAGGTCTTCTTTTCTTTTCCTGAGGAGCCGCGCGAAGCAATAAAAGGCTGCACGTCCGCGCCGCTGCACCCGTACGAGAGAAAGAGAAGTCGTGCGAAGCTTTGAAGAGATACGCGATTTCGTACATACGCGAATCAGGCGTACATAGAGTGTTGTATTTTGAGCTTGTACATACGATAATTTTGTGCCGTGAGTTTATGCTCAAGTGAGTTGTTTATTTATAAACATTTTGGGTTTGGGGTTAAATCTAGGTGTGGGAAACACTTGAGCGTTTGAGCAATTGTAAACTTTAATTCTCCCATTTTAGTGGATTATTTGCTACTGGCTCTCCCCGTGGATGTAGGTACCGATACTCGGACCGAACCACGTAAATTTCTGGTGTCCTTATTTTTCTCGTTTATTTCTCTGGTGATTTCGCGTTGACGTAAATTGCAAAATCCCGTCGTTTTTGCGTATTATATCACAACACTCTCGAACCCAATTCAACAAATTTAATGTTATAAAATTAGGCATAGACATCCCTAACCATGCACGGCATGCACACATGCAGATATATATGAAATTAATATGTGATTGAGCGCAAATCGAGTTTAGAACACTGAGTATGAGTTAAGTGGATCTCGACTTGGGCACTAACTATTGTGTCTCGTTTGGATGCCCAGGGGCCATCCATGTCGACACTAAGTTCTGTTCATTGGACCCGAAGTCTCCATTGAAGCGGTTGAGCATTCTCACATGCAAAACTTGAATTTGAGGTCCTTGAGAAGTCTCGTTACTCACGATTTGGTTGCGATCTCCATCATGCAAGTATTAAGTCCCCTATATTAAGTAACTAACAAGATACATCGGTCTAAGATTATATTTGTTATATTACTCTAAATATTTGTGTTGACATAAATTTTTGCTAGAGAAACAATATACTGAAAATTATGGCAATATATATTTTCATATCAATCAAATTTTCACTAGAGTTTACGTGTAGTTTTATTTAATAAAGTGGACCCAAACTGCATCATGTAGTTTTGGGATATGGAATTGCAATATATATCAAACATAATATAATTGCATGTTGTGAATCAATAAGAAACCTGAGAGCACAAAGAATTTAAATTCCTTTCTCTCGGTAGCTTTCCTACATTTGTCAAATTCTCTAGATTTTCGACTTGATAAAGAAAAGTTGCGCAAGCTATTGATGAGAATCTTCTTAAGAGTAAAATTAATGGTTTATTTTCTCTCCTGAATTCACTAATCTCTATTTATAGGGAATTTTATTAAATAGGTTTAAATCTATTGTACGACTATCAATTTAGTCCCAAAATTTTTAATTTTCACATTGTGGCCCTAAATCTATGCGCAAAATTCCTATGTAATCCTTTCAAGCAATTTTGGGATGAAAATGCCGATGTAAACATCTTGCAATTGCCAAAACGATGACCTTAACTTTTTTGTCTTTATGATTTCTTTTCTCTTTCCTTTTTCTTCTTCTTTCTTTTCTTTTCTTTAAGTTATTTTCATCTTCTCTTCGTCTTCCTTCACTTCCTGTACTGTTCATCTTCCCTGACTTCAACCTCTCTCCTCCATGTAAAGTCTCGTAAACTCTTATCGACATAATTACCAGCATCCAATTCAAATTGCCAAACTCCAAGAAGAAGAGCCACAAATTGAACTAGTTGAAGGAGAGGAGGACTAGAAGACTTTTAATTTTTGTTATAGAAATACTCCTAAAGTAGTTGGATCCCACAACTAACAATTTAGCTCTAATAGCATTAGCAAGTTCTTCGTGTATTCTCCATGAATCGTCCATTCGCTCTCTTCGTGGAGTCATATCCGATGAATAATTGAATCTAAGGCCTAAAGCTTTTGAAGTGACCTCCAATGTGATTGCGGCACCAATTAGAAATTGAGCATAAGGATTCGCACTTTTTAAGATACAAGATTCCAATCGTTCTACCATTTAGAAATCCTTGAGAGTTATCTACACGTCTTACAAGGGTAAATTAAGTAGAGGAGTCATCATCAAATATCCTACATTGACATAGGATACGCGATTGATGTTTAGGAGTTTATGCTCCTAATATTTCAATTCCTCCTCATCATCACTGATGCAAATAGTTACACACGTATAACGGTCTCTATTCACTAAGAAGGACAATCTTGTCATCATATATATATTTTTATCTTATTTTACATTAGACATGATCTCTTACATGGAGGCAACACTCAATCATTTAGGGAATGAATGACTCTCACACCGAGCATCATTGGGTGAAAGAATATATCTCATACCTAACTCTGTAATCTTGGAGTTGAATTTGAGCACCGACAGAGTAGCTGCACACTTGAAAGAGTTGTTGTCTCGCAGAATTGATGCACGCGGTACAGTCTGACTGTCCAAGCATGTCGTTACATGCTCCATGCCCCCAAAATTGAAAGTACAAATTGAGAAACGAGCCATAGTAGTTGTACCCATGAGTCGCCGTGTTAGCGCTCAAATCGTCTAGGACTGCATTCACTGTATTTCCATATGGACCATGAGGGTAATATTGTTGCACATCGCAAATTCTGTTTAGCATGGTCGTGTTTGTGGCACCACTTGCCGTGGTGCACAGAGAAAGAAGCCGTACAATAATGGCTATGATTCCTTGAAGCCTCAACATGATGTTTATATACGCGATCTGTCTATGTCTTTAGTATATATTTCTCTGAAGTTTAGAGCCAGCTAGTTTCGGCTATATATAAGAGGGTCGATTACATAGGTTGGTCTGCTCCTCTTATATCATTACATCGGTGCAGATGTCAGATGAATTAGGTGACAACATCCTCGATTATTCCATCGTCTTCACTCTTGAACACTCTTAGCCAAGAGATTCACAACTTCCTCGATTCCCTCATCCTTGTCTATTCTTTTGTGGTATATGGTTCGATAGGCATAAAATAGACTAGATACTCTTTAGGATCAAGAATAATATGCTCCATCCTATAATATCAACTGTCTTCTGAATTGGTCTAGGTTTTATTGTTGTTAAATTAACACGGAAATTGACAAGATCTTGAAATTAAATTAATCAGAGAAATAAATGAGAAACAATCAAGGAGACAAGAAATTTACATGGTTTAGTTTGAGTGTCGGTACCTACTTCATAGAGAGAGCTGGCAGTAAATAATGTACTAATAATCTGGAAAATTAAATTTACAATATCTCATACGCTTAAATGTTTCCCACACTTAGATTAATTCCAAACTCACATTATTTACAAATAAATAATTTAATTGGATGTACAGCTCACAGCATGAGTCTCTCAATTACTTGCCGCTTGAAAGAAATAGAAAAAACCCACGCACTATTCTCTTTCCTTTTGTGGAAAATAACACAAATAGTCCATGAACTTTTATCCGATATACAATATGATTCCTAAACTTTCAATTTGTTCAATGTAGTATATAACTTAAACTAATCAAGGAGGGAATATTTATCTTCTCCAACAAAATGAAAGAACAAATCCTTTGTGCCCGAGAGATAAAAACAAAATCTGCAAATTTCCTTATTTCAAGGCCACTTCTGAATTAACTCACATTTGCCTTGAACGCCTAATTATCCTTACAATACATGGAATCTACATCTTCCAATGGAATCAATTCCCTAACGAGCTGAAACTCGAGATATAATTTAACACTTACAAAATGAAGGAGTTAAAGGGAGGATTTATTGCATGGATCTATGTGATGCGGTGAGTAAAGAGATAGGTAACATGAAAGTTTGCATATAACTACAACTAGTTCGATAACATATTATGCATTATTGAGATGCATCTATAAGTTGTGTTAGAAAATGCCTAGAGTAGTTAAGATATCATGATTCGTCCATAATGCATAGGATTAAATTTTTAAGTGAAAGTTGGTTTAACTGGAAATATTGATGAGCTCAAACTTATGCTCCTTAGCAATCTCCCTAGGAGAAGGAATTGACTTTTGTTGTGTGCTTCCAATAAATGATATCATATACAGGCATTTCCCAATTTGTTGACTGCTTGTTTTAAGCAAATGAATTGACTGCAGAAGGTTTTACCCATAAGGCTAGCTGCTTTGTTTATCTCACTTGCCATTAGTTTGTCTAGTGCCTTTCGGTTGGCGTCCGTCTTGGGTAACCTCCTGCTTGACCGATTTCTCAAAGTCAGAAGCTGGCAATATCTCGGCTTATAGAGTCAGTAGTTTGACATCTTCTAAGGAGGTGCCAAGAGGTGGACCTGTATGGGAAATTAGAGGTAGATAGTTCAATAAGATCATTTTCTCCTTCTTTACTGATGGTTAATTGGTCGCCCACTCCTAGTGTACATCTATATTCAGTGAATATCTCAAGAGAGGAATTTCATGACCAATGCAGCTTTCAAACAACCTTGATGGTTCATTCTAGCTGAAGAGACGTGGGGTGAAGGTGAACATTGTGTTCTAACAATGTAGTCACAATGATAGCCTTCATAATTCGGTTGAGAAAGAGAACAGGGACGAAGATGAGTGTTGAATATTGAAGTTTGGGACAAGTTGATGTAGACGGGTACTTGAATTAAAGAAGAGAAGGCCTATACTAAGCTCACACTTGAGATTAAGTTTAAAACTCCCAATTTGCATATTAGATAACTTTAAAGACCATATCACCCCTCGACTACTGAACAAAACTTAAGTTTGAAGAAAAGTGATAAAGTGGTCTAATTCAACTTTAATGATAAAAAAATTCCAGATGAGGTCTGACTAATAAGGATTTGTGAGTCATAACAACTTGATTGATTTCAAGTCAAACTCGAGTTGCTCGAGGATCTTGTCAAATTTAAGTTCAAACTTCTATGTTTATTCACTTTCCGGCCATGGTAAGGCGGCAGCGGCAGTGAGGGCTATGGAGGCCCAATCGAATGTTGTCTCCTCCTCTTTCTTCTTCTTATTTTAAAATTAATTTAATTAATATTTAATTAATAAATTTGGGGGCAAAATGACATCCTTTTACACATTGATTGCCGAGTAGACATTTCGACGTTCCACGTATATCACTTTTATTAATAAAAAAACCATGTCGGATTTTCAGTTAGCCTCACCAGAATTGATATTCAATTTTTTTTAAAAAAAAGTGGTACTTAAGTATACGTTTTGAAGGTTTTGACACTTAAATATCCATTCGTGCCAAGATTTGGCAATAGTACCTCAACTTTTTATTTGAGTCAAGCTCCATTAGGAAAATTATACTTGATTGAGCTCAAATCGAGTTCCAAACACTAAGTATGGGAGTTTTAGTCTATCTTCACTCTTTTTTCTTCTTCTTTTTTCAGTTAGTCTATCTTGACTTGGGCAACTTGTTTAGACACTCAAAGCCTAGCCTTGTTGACACTAGATTCGGGTAATTGGAGCCAACATGTTCATCAAAGCAGTTGAGGATTCTTCCGTGCAGAATTCGAGCGCGAGGTTCTTGTTGAGAAATCACATTATCACGATTTGGTGGTGATCTTCATTGTGCAACTTTTAAGTTCCCAGAATTTTTAATCCTCTATATTAAGCAATTAGCAAGATATAAAATTGCAATACTCATCGAATTATAATATATTTACATGCTATGAATCAAGAAGAAACAGGAAAGCATAAAGAATGTCAATTCCTTTCTCTTGATAGCTTTTCTACGTTCATCGGAATATTCAAATTTGTGCCCTCTGGATGTGGAAAAGGCGGGCAAGTTACTTATGCAGAATCTTCTTGAGAGCAAAATTAATAGTTTCTTCTATCCTCCTTTTGCTACTTTCAAAAATTAGGATCTTTGGAGTTTCTTTGTAGTTGAAAAGAATGGTAGATTCTAACTTGATCTCGGCATCAGCTTTTAACATTGGAATTTTTATGCTTTTGCTAATGAAACATCAATTTTTATCACCGTCTTGCTTCGCTGATCATCCCTCAACATCACATTCTCAAAGCACACACAGGCAAAGTGTAACCAAACCCTTGCCGAGATCTAGGCGCTGGCGAGGGTTGACAACAGCCGCCACTTGCCCTCATGTAGTGGTACCGCACTTGTGGTGGAGAGTCAGACAAGTAGGGGTTGGCTGGTCCTTGTGTTTATTGGTGCACCACTAGCACATGAAGGCGACGGCAAGTAACCCTGGTGGTAGCCCAGTGAAGCTTGTCTATGCTCGACGCCGAAGTAAGGGTGGCGATGGCACCACCGGAATTTTTATTGTTTTTTGTTTTTAGCTATTTTGGGCAACAGATTAGCATTTACTTGGTGCCTTATCAATCTCAACTGACATAAAATTTCTTGGAAATGCCACGTTCTATTTTGTTCACTGAAAATGGAGATAATGGGAAGTAACTGATCATTTTTTATTTTTTTTAACAATTTAGGAATTGGCTGTACCACTTGAAAGTTTGAATTAGTTAGTACCCACTCATTGCCTGATTGCACTTTTTATTTATTTATTTATTTATGAATTTGACGTCAGTGATTTAACTATATCCGGTAGCATGTTTGTTTTATTTTTACAGTTAAACTAATAAATGGAAATATTAATAGATGGAATACGAGACTAGGAATTTACTGATTTCATTTGATAGGCAAATTACGAACCCTCCCGTATAAAAACCAGCCTGAAGTTTTCGCCTGAAGCAACTTCCATGTGTCACTTCATCTTACACAGCCCGCCAAAGTAGTCAGTGGTTAATCTATCAATTTGGAGCATCAACATGTGATCTCACCGGTCGTTTCAATTTACGTGCACAATCTCAGCCATCGAATTAAAGAAAATTGATCTCAACTATTGGATGATGAAGCATCTTGACCAAGTGATCAAGATAAATTGATCATGAGCTGCGCTATATCACCATTGCACTGCTTATGGAAACTGATCTTGCATCCTTGTTGCAGAATCTAAAACTTCTTAGTTTTCTTTCTTTTTCTTTATTCACTTCGGTTTGACCATGATGATTTGTTGTCATGGACTTGAAGCCTTAATCTTTTTTTTTTATATATATATAACAGATAATTAATTCCAAGAAGTTCCTTGAGAAGCTGTGGAAAGGATCCCTTGAACTCGGTGCTTCTCAAGGTTCCAACTTTGTTCAACCTGGACTATAGAACTAGAAAAGCAAAACAATAACATCTTCTTGTTGTGAAAAAGGGTGTCGCTAATTCATGGAGCATTACGACATTGGTCATGTTCACCTCATAGTTTTCAAATATAAAGGGAACTCATCTGTTTGCCTAATATTATTCAATGAGAGTGCTTCGGAGATATTATGATGATGCACAATTGTACAAAAATGCAATCACTAATTTAAACTAAGCTTGCAATTCGGTGAAATTGTGAACATTCCAAAGGCTACTTAATACGTGCATTGATTCAATCATTGGCATGGTGTTTTGGCGATTTATGAAGTAAGATTAGCCTAGATTGACATGTAGTTCCAAAATTATGACACCCCATCATTCAATTTCACTTCCCTGCAAGGTCATATAAATATCAATACATAGCAATATGGACTGGCCGGATAGGGAAATGAAAAAAATTAATCAAGATGCAGAGAAGAAGAAAGGGTCGTAACTATTACTATATCGGAATGGCGAGTAAGAAATTTTCAGATAAGGATCAAGTTAGGCCCAGTAGCAAACCAGGGCGCATGTCAGCAACGAACAAGGGCACGTCTCGATCACGGGCTAGGACCCAGTCCAGGTCACGAATCAGGCTCTGTCTAGTTTTGGCCCTATTCAGTGATCATCATGATTTGAAGGAAGTTCTTAGACTCTATACGCGAAAAGCTCATCAATAAGAGACAAGTGTTCAATCTACCAAGAATGCAAGGACAATGGTTAGACTTTAAATTAGCGATTTAAAGGAAGTTCTCAATCTAAAAAAAGTCCTTGATTCTTAAATGTGGAAGAATGCATTTAAAGAACAAGGACGTGAGACTATTCAGGTTGGAAAATTTTGTTTTGTCATAACATTTTTTTTTCGAAATTAGTCATAGCCTTTTTTAATAGTCATAATATATATACAGTTTTACGAGTCATTTGACATTCTAATCTTACAATTATGGTCGGCAGAAAAATTAAACAATTTCAAATTTTCCTTATGAGCTGAGTTTTTTCTTTTTTCACTGGGATGATTTGAAGGGCTTTTTGTCAACACGTGTGAAAATTTGAAAGATAATACATGAAAATGCAAGACTTAATTTTAACTAATGGTCAACATTAATTAGTTCTAATTGTCTAAGTTAGCCCAAATCAAATATGTCAATAGGTAGCACATTATCAAAATGTGATATTCAATATACATATATAACACGGCCGTTTTACATTTAATGAAGTGTTTTACTTATTGCTAATTTAGAAATTTATATTGCTTTGAAATTTAAAATGAATAAACATAGAAGTTTCCAATTGATTATGGCATTGGAAGAAGAGCATCGAACATATCTAATATACGACATGAACAAAGTCTCTATATGGCAATTACCGGCAAAGCGGTGAATCAAAAGGCAAGGGTACACCAAAAAGGAAAAATGCGAATGCTCATTTGGATTTGATATTGCTTGTTCCTTACAACTCAGAGCAAAAGAAAAAAAAGGAAAAGATAAAGTGCCTTAACATTCAAAGACCTTAGTCTATACCTTCGCTTTTCATAATATCATTATTAAAGTTGTTATTTCCAAGGAAGCAGCCATTCACTATCACCAGAGTTTCCATCATTACAGATGCAATAATTTGAATTGACATTAGATAGTGGGGTGTCCCATCTCCCTCTCAAGTCCACCTTTTCGAAAGATGCTTTATTAAAACACTAAAAAGATGAAAACATTGATTACCTTGATCCCATCTCTCTCTTTAGTCCACTTTCAATAAAGATGCTTTATAAAAAGCTAAAAAGTTGAAAGCATTGATCATCTTTATCCCACCACCCTCTCGAGTTCACCTTTAATAAAGATGCTTTATAAAAAAAGCTGAATAAACGAAAGTGTTGATTATTTTTAGGGAAAAAGCCACCAAAAACTCCAAACTTTGCCTAGAGTGACACATTTACCCCAAACTATATTTTGTGACACGAAAAACCCCAAACTTTGCAAATTGTGACACATTTACCCCATTAAGGGCATTTTCGTCTTATTCTTTCTGTTTTTTCTTTTTCTTTTTCTTTTTCTTTTTTTCTTCTTCTCTCCGCCGGGGCCGGCGGAGGGAAGCCGGCGCCGGCGAGGGCTGCCCTCGCCGGCATCGGGCGAGGGTCGCCCTCGCCTGGGCCGACGCCGGCGAGGGGTGCCCTCGCTCGACGCAGGCGAGGGGTCGCCAGATCTAGCGAGGGCACCCCTCGCCGGCGTCCCGCGAGGGCCGCCCTCGCCTGCACCGACGCAGGCGAGGGGTCACCAGATCTGGCGAGATCTGGCGAGGGCACCCCTCGCCGGCCCTCGCCCGACGCCCTAGCCCGACGCCCTCGCCCGACGCCCTCGCTAGACCTTCGCCAGATCTGGCGAGGGAGGCCCTCGCCCGACGCAGGCGAGGGCGGCCCTCGGTGGCGTCGGGCGAGGGCCTCCCTCGCCAAACCCTCGCCAGATCTGGCGAGGGAGGCCCTCGCCCGACGCCGACGAGGGCGACGCCGACGAGGGCCGCCCTCGCCTGCGTCGGGCGAGGGCCGCCCTCACCGGCATCGGGCCTGGCAAGGGGTGCCCTCGCCGGACTCGGGCGAGGGGTGCCCTCGCCGGCGTCGGGCAAGGGTGCCCTCGCCAGATCTGGCGAGGGTCTGGCGAGGGAGGCCCTCGCCCGGCGCCGACGAGGGCCAACCTCGCCTGACGCCGGCGAGGGCCGACCTCGCCTGACGCCGGCAAGGGCCCTCACCGGACGCCGGCTTCCCTCTGCCATGGCCGGCGGAGGGAAGAAAGAAAAAAAAAAAAGTTTTTAAAAGTAAAAAGACAAAAATGCCCCTATGATTTAGGATAAATGTGTCACACAAATGAAAATTCAGGGTTTTTTGTGTCACAAATGAAAGTTCAGGGTAAATGTGTCACGGTTAGCAAACTTCGGGATTTTTCATGTCACAGAAAATAGTTTGGGGTAAATGTGTCACTCTAGGCAAAGTTTGGGGTTTTTAGTGGCTTTTTCCCTTATTTTTATGACGCTTCTTCCTTATTCAACTCAAAGCAAGAAAAGGTAAAGTGCCTTAACATTCACAGATATACTTCCTTTTCTTACCATCCTTATTAAAGTTATTATTTCGGAGAAAGCAGCCATGCATTATCACTAGCATCCCATAATTAAAGATGCAATAATTTGAATAGACATTAGATAGTGAGGTGTCCCATCTCCCTCTCCAGACCACCTTTAATGAAGACGCTTTATAAAAAAAAGCTAAAGAGACGAAAGTGTTGATTATTTTGATGATGCTTCTTCCATACTCAATTCAAAGCAAGAAAAGGTAAAGTGCCTTAACATTCACAGATATACTTCCTTTTCCTACCATCCTTATTAAAGTTATTATTTCGGAGAAAGCAGCCATGCATTATCACTAGCATCCCATAATTAAAGATGCAATAATTTGAATAGACATTAGATAGTGAGGTGTCCCATCTCCCTCTCGAGTTCACCTTTAATAAAGTTGCTTTATAAAAAAGCTGAAAAGACCAAGAGTCGATTATTCATAAATGGTTTAGCATAAGTGACACAACATGCAAGAGATGTTTGCTACAATGTGGAAATAAAGCAATAGATTAATGATAAGCCAAGTTGATCACTGTTGGGAAAAAAATGGGCATCCATCGGCAATTTTCATTTTTGCCGATGAAATCCCTTTTGTTTGCTCCATGCCTCTTTTGTGGTGAGTTTTTTTTGGTGTACTTGTGTAATAGTCTTGTTTCAAACAAGTCGTGTTACTAACTTAGTGGTGGGGGTGTTAGGGCTTAGTTCTATTCGCTGCTATATATACCATTGACCCTTTTGTTTAAGTCGAACAGTAGAGCTAAAGATTCAGTGATTTGGGGCTTTAGCCGCTCGACCAAGCACCAAAGCTGTTTATCTAAGAACAAACAGCATCGTTTCATGTAAGTTTAGCCCACATTACACCATCTTCTTGACACTAAGGATAATCGAACATGATTGGACTAATACGTTAGATAAATTAGGCATACCTTGACCGAGAACACCTGATTACACTTTTCCTCAAAGAGTTAATTCGGTGCAATATGTTCAATAATGACTGTAATATTCTAGCAATACTATAACACTAGAACCCCAAACTTTGATAAGAATAGAAGATTCTTGTGTGTCTCATGTGGATCATGACCATATTTGCTGAGTAAATTTGCACTTGTCAATTTTGATCGTATGATGTTATCCACTGCCTTAATCATGAAATTCTATTTACACATTAAAAACTCCACTCTATTAATTAATTAGATAGAGTGGTATTTGGGACACATTTGAGTTTAACGCCTATCATTTTAGTCTTAAGTGAAAATCACGTCATACAAAGAATGAGATCATTTGGGCTAGTGAGGACTGGGTTTATGCGATTTCAAAACCATTTTGTTTCTTCAAAATTTGGCTCGATGGCAATAAGGAACATCCTTCCCTGATGACTGATGGATTTTCCTAAAGCCATGGTTATGGTCAAGGTCAAGCCGATCTTCTCTATTCTTCTTATTTTTACAATTGTTTGAGTTGAAATAGCTCATCTTTTTCAAGTACTCTTATTTTTGAAGTCATAACATCTTCTCGATCTAGAGTTTAGAGTAAGGTTGTGTCTAGTCAGGCAACAACCAAGATAAAAGTTTTTAATATTTTTACACATATAATTTGAATATTATCAAGAAAGAGCAGTACCACAACTATAAGAATTAATTCATAAAATTGATCTATAAAAGTAATGTGACTAAGTTGGTGAGACTATCGCATCATTTCGTCAATCATTTCCAAATGTATTACCCTTAGTTGGATTCAATTAGTCAACGGATTTGAATCGGAGCGTCGGTTTATTCCAAAGTGGTGATGTAGCCATATGATATGATGAGATTCGTGGAAAGGTCCCATGCTTAAGTCATAAGTGGCATGTCTTCGAATCGGAAAGCTTGCCTCGTAATTTTAGTTTGTTTTTGAGTTTTCACTTTGTTTACTTCATCCTTTATACGTTTGGCTATGACTTGAGATTATATTATGTACCCTATGCGTAATTTAAGAGCACAAGTTTTGATAGGTTAAGATTGATTTCTTTCAAATTTTACAACATATTATACAGTTAAAGGTTGCTGATTATAATTCTTCAAACTAGCAAATACTGACAAGTGCCATGAATATAAATTTTATGTGTTCTCTCATTTTGTTTGCTTATATTGCGGTCTTTCATAGTCATACATTCCTTGTTCAAATATGTATGTGAGCAAATAATTCCCCTTGGATTCTATAAGGAATATATTGAGGGAAATAATCAAATCACAACTCTTACGCATTCTGACAAATCATGTACAATGAAGTCAAGGATCCATCACATCTTATCAAAAAGATAAGGACTAAATTACATTAACTTGTTCTTTGCCTAGTTGGAATTGCAATCACAAGAGTTTGGTGGCGTCATTTGTAGTTTTACAAGCCATGTTTTGCTCACATTGTGATCTTTTAACTGGTGTTTAATTAGATCACATGTTTTACAAATGGGAGGTACTTGGAAATATGAGTTCTAGTGAATGATATGATGTTAGCATTCAAAACTCTTAGTCTATACTTTTGTTTTTTATGACATCCTTATTAAAAGTTATTATCTCTAAGAAAGCAGTTGTGCATTATTACCACAATCCCATGATTCAAACACACATGCAGAAATTGGGTTCTTATGTACTCTTCTTGTCTAATAGAGCTCTATTGTTGGTAAAAAAAGCTATGACAATGCTCGGGCTTGCCTGAGTTCGTCCACTCTTAAAAGGGTTAAGATAAGAGAGTGATAAAACCGATCCCATAAGATGCAATAATTTGATTAGACATTTAGATAGTGGGAAGTCCTACCTCCATCTTCAGTCCACCTTTAATAAAGATGCTTTTGGAAAAAGCTATAAAGACAAAAGCCTTGATTATTTGAAAAAGGCTTAGCATATAGCAAAGAATCAGATACGAGAGATTTTGGCCACAATGTGGAAATAAATCAATAGATAAATGATAAGCCAAGTTGGTCATAATGGTATCTTGATAATTTTTTTGTTCCTTAAGTAGGGGAATGATTTGACAATAACACTCGGAATTCTTAGTCCATACTTTCATTTTCCATGACATCCTTATTAAAGTTATTAATTTCCAAAAAAAGTAGCAATGCATTATTATCCCAATCCCATAATTGAACCATTCATGCAAAAATGGGGTCTACATGTATTCTTTTGTCGATCATTGGAAAAAAGGCTATGTGCGTGGGTCAAGTCCAGAAGATGCAATAATTTGACTAGACATTAGATATTAGGGTGTCCCTACTCCCTATCGAGTTCACATTTGATAAAGACGTGGCTAGAGCTATTACTACCTTGTCCATTGATAATTTGGGCCTCCAGCCACTCAACCAAACAACAATAATGTTTATCTAAGATCAAATAACGTCATTTCATGTATATTTAGTTCATATCACACTATCACCCTTACACATAGGATAATATGTCATAATTAGATTGACATGTCAAATAAATGAGGCAAAACTTGGTTGAGAGAACTTGATTACACAATTCCTCAAAGAGTTAAGACTAAATTGATTCAATTGAAAGGTTTAGAACTCGATTACATTATGTATAATATGTTTAATGCCGATGTTGCAAAACTTGGCCAAGAGAACTTGATTACACTATTCCTCAAAGCGTCAAAGATTAAATTGATTCAATTGAAAGGTTGAGAACTCGATTACATTCTGTATAATGTGTTTAATACTAAAAGAGTAGTACCTTGAACTTTGATGGAAAAAGAAGATTCTCAGGTATGTCTCCATATTGATCATGATACAGTCTTAACCTTGTAGATTTTGAAATTTCTCAAACAAATTGATAATTTGCTCTTGTCAATTTTGATTGTCTGATTTTATGTCCTCCCTTCATTGCGAAACTCTACTTCCACATGTTAAAAACTCCACGCTATCAAAGTAACTAGATAGAGTGATGTTTCAAAGATATTTGGGTTTCAACGTTTAGATCCAAATGAATATCACGTAATCCAAAGAGAGTTCATTTGGGCTCATGAGAATGGAGTTCATGCAATTAAAAAACCATTTTGTTTTTACAAAATTTGGCTCCGATGGCAATAAGGAACATCCTTCATCATTCGTCAAGGTCAATATGATCTTTTCTATTTTTATTTTTACAATTGTTTAAGTCAAAATAGCTCATCTTTTTATATCATCTAATTTTTCTCATTCAATGTGCTTATATTATGGTCTTTCATAGTCATACATTGCTTGTTCATATATGCATGCAGGTAGACAATTCTCTTTGCATTTTTCAAGGGATCTATTAAGGGAAATAATCAAATTGCAACTCTCAGGCATTCAGATAGATCATGCACAGTGAAGCCAAAGATCCATCACATCTTCTCAAAAAGATGAGGACTAAATTGTATTTACCTTGTTCTCTTTAGAGTCACTTATAGTTTCATATGCCATGTTTTTTTCTCCCTAGTATTTAATTAAATTGCATCTTTTATGAATGGGAAGTACTTAAAACTATGAGTCTCTATTAACAATAAGCATTACATGACGAATGATTTGATGATAGCATTCAATACTCTTATTCTGTATTTTCGTTTTCTATGACATCATGTTCCAACAAGGCATCAATGCCTTATCACCCCAGTCCCATGATTGAACCATGCATACAAAAGTGGGGTCTATATGTACTCTTTTGTCTGATAAAGTTCTATCATTGGAAAATAGCTTTGCACGTTGTTCAGGCCTAGAAGTAGCAATACTTTCACTAGACATTACATAGTGGGATGTCTCGTGTCTCTCGCGAGTCCAAAATGATTTTTGAAAAAACTAAATAGATGAAAGCTTTGGCTACATTTTGGAAATAAATCAATAGATTGTTAGGTCCAAGCATGCCTCATGCAGCATGCAACTACTCAGACGTTATCGAATTTTTCCAGCAAAGAATTGCAGTGTTTTGATGCCGCCCTTCGTTCTTTTTTGCCCTCAAACATATTCACCTTCTTCATCTCTGTTCATTCTTGCTCCGTTTTACTATCCTTCTCCTATTGTCCCAACGGCGCGGTAGACCAATGACGCGGGCGCATTTCACGGTAGATGGTCTACATGCCATGTATATAGTCCACATAAACATCATTGCTCTTGACCACTAGTCTGTATTATTGAGTCCACCATGCATGTCGGTGTGAGACTCGGCCTTTCTTTCTTGTGAAAAAAGTCAAAGAAAATTGTCGATCGTTGCCTTTTGAGAATAATAGGAAAAATTAGATTAAACTCATATCAATAAGTAACTTTTAAAAGAGCAAGAATAGAGAGACATTAACAAAATTCCAACCACTTCATCATATGGCAATTATGATAATTATTTCACATTCTAAAATAATAATTATGGTTGGCATACAAATTAAATAACTTCAATTTTATTTGTGAAATGAGTTTTTTGGTTTCCGCTCAAAGGGACACTTAGAGGAGCTTTCTATCAACAAATTTACGAAAGATAATATATGAAATTTCAACAAATGGTTAATATTAATTAGATATAAGGATCTAGGCCCAAATCGAATTTGTTGAGAAGAACATTAACAAAAATTGCTATTTAATATATAATTTCTACATTGGCATATCATCGAGATCACTCATCTCTTTAGCCCTTAATAGGACATCACAAAGCTTATTTCCTTCTATCATCCTGATGGCATGGTAGACATACAACGTGGGTGCATTTCGCAATAGACTGTCTACATCATGAACTCCATTTGCATGTTTGACAAAAGGGAAAAAATATACAATGTACGGACACAATTGGCAAAAAAAAAAGAGTTTAAAGACCGACTTACAATTTTTGCAAAAAATTCAATTACTATGATGCCTAAATCCCTTGTTAATTATCAGATCCCGCTCCAAAACTGCTTTGAGCCATCATCTATTTTTTTGGAAAATGCAATGAATGAATACCGTTTCTTTTACTTTACCCAAAAAAAAAACATACCGTTTCTTTTATTTCACATGTTGCCTATTGATTCCTTCATGATGCGCTCAGTCTGCAAGCTACTTCTACTTTGTGGGCCAATGCCAACACATGTCCCTTTGAGCTCCGTTTATGTACCATCAAGTTTTTGTTAGTCTTCACCGAAGAAGATGCGTCTGTCCGATACTCCTCAAAAGGTGCTCGTCCGAGACTCCTCAAAAGGTGCGATCATCCGAGTGCATCGAGTACAGTCAAAAGATCAATAATATGATTCTAGCGGATCCGTCAGGACAGACTAAGACTATTGAATAGTGGGAAATTGAGCAGCTCGGTGGAAAATTTGAAAAAGAAAATGACGAAAGTTTTGACAGCTCAATGAATACTACGAGACAAGAGAGAGCACCCAGTCAATTTACGAATACCTAGATGTTTTGTCCAGTAGCGGTGTACGAGAGGACATAGAGGTAGACATCAGTGATGGTGACTGGTCAAGTAAAGGAAGGGTAAAATGTAGGAAACCATCTCAGCTCCTGCAACTCGCCTCAATTATTCTCTCTTTCTCTACCTCTCCCACAACTTACCCTAATTAAAGCAATCGTTCGTGTATTTAGATAGTTGTCCATGACCAGTGGAAGAAAGGACGTGGAGATTTGGACATCAGTGATGGCGACTGATTAGGGAACAGTAAAATGCAAAAAAAGAAATGATCCATTTCCATATATATACGTTTTATGAGTCATCTATTTCTACGATCAAATGGTGTATCAGTCTATTATTGTTGTCTTGATGGAGCGACCGGCACATACCGGCCTTTTTGTATTTTCATTTTTGGCGAGCGACGACGCGGGGCCAGTCTGCTCACTACTCAACTTCCCAAGTGGAGCTCCAGCCACACTCCATCTCTTTCTTCTTTGGGTTTTTGAGTCATTCTTAAATTTTTAAATCGCTGGCCAGTATTAAACTCATCCGTTTAAAAGCCACATAACTTTATTTGTCAATAATTATAATTTTTGAAAATTTTTAAAACTGATTTGTGATAACTCCAATATTTGAAAAATAAATATTAAAAATAAAACACTCCAAATGGACCCAAGCATTTGAAAGATAAGGAGGAAACTCCAATGAGAATGAGAGACCACGAAATAATGTTCGTGATGATTCGAAGTTGTTTCTCATATTAATTTTGTCCCGTAAAGAGTAGCAATACTTAAGAAAGTAAACTAATTTAAAATTTTAATAAAGAATGGAAAAAGTTTAATTTACTTAGAAGTTTTAATCTAACAATTCCAATTGAAGTTACATATAATGAAACGATTACATTTGACATTATAATCTAACAATTTTCTTAATTAAAATATAATTTATATATTTTAAATGTGATTTCATTGATCAATGTTTTTCTAGTAGAGGTGGAGGTAAGGATGTGGAAAGTTACACATTGGTGATGATGACTGGTCAGGTAAAGAAACAAGAACACCATTTATATTACCATATTCAACTTTTAATTAAAAAGTATTTGGGGATGCTGAAAGGAGATCTCCCCATGAAATTAGTAACAATTTATTTGCTCATTTTGCTAGTTGAAAATGAGTCTGGTGCAAACCCACGTAGACTCACATGGAATCAAAATATGATTTTTTTCAATATCATTTCAACTAGCTAAAAAATTTAGAGTGTCTTATGTACTCCCCGTGAGACTAAAATTGAGTTGAAAATGGATTTCTAACACATACCGCCACCTCCAGATAGAACTACGCATGGTTTTGATATGTCCTCGTCCTTTTGTTCTCTTCACTAATTACATTTGCTATATCGAAGAATGACAAACTACATAAGGTACCTATCGCTCATATGCGATGATTTAAGTCCAGTCATTTTAATAATTGTGTTTTGATTGAAGGTGCTATATGGGTTTCAGATTCTAATTGTCACGCCGGGTTGATTCACAAAAGTGCCCACGTAGAAATATTGATGAAAATATTTATATTATGAAAAAGATTAAAGATGCTACTTATCACGTGCATGGGTGGGTGTGGCCTGTCCTTATCACGTGGGTGCCACCTATCTTTCTATTTGTTGCTCTTTCTTAATTACATTTTGTTATATCAATGTGACGGAGTGTATAAAGTATTCATATAATTCAAGTCAGATCATTTTGTTATTTTAGCAGTTGGTAATAATTTGTTTTTTACTTTATAAATTATTCGTATAATTAAATTTACTCTACAATTATGATGCGACGGCCAATTGTCTTAATTAAGGAATTGATAGTGTTTAATTAAGGCCTCAACTACGATTAGATTTTACGAAGATCTATAGTTTGTTGTCCACGTGAGTAGTGGACCATTCATGAGTCTTGCGAGTTGGGTTTTCCTTCCCAGTAAAAGAACCTACTTCAAAAAAACGATATGTGGACTCTTATTTATTGTTAATATAACGACTGATGAATCTTGCAGCTTCTCATATCTCTTTAAAAATCAATTTTATAATCGATCCTTATGTCAAGGGCACCCAGTCAGCAAGTTGGTTACAACAACTGCACGAAGAACAGGTTGACTAAGCAGGGAGCAAAGCTCCCTAGAGTGGTTGCCTGCGGTAGTCTGGGAAGACCCCAGCGCCCAGACAGGTCAACGCCTTATTTAATTGTCCCGGTGCCCGGACGCCACTTCCGCCCGACCCTCCTCCTCAATTCCCATCCTTTATTTTTCTTCGTAGATTAGTGAGAATATGGGAGGTAACATTATAGGGTTTCTCACCTCAAGACGGATCCTCCATCTATTTCTTCCCTCTTGAACCTTTTAAGGATTTGCTCAAATTCACAAAATATGATATGTGAACTCTTTATTTATTGTTGATATAACGAGCGATGAATGTTGCAGCTTAGCTTCTCATATCCCTTTAAAAATCAATTTTATAATTGATCCATATGTCCCAGGATTAGTCTACGTCCAATATCATCAATCATGTTGGAAATTATCATCCACAATTTGTATTATTGTTTAACTCAAAATGGATTCTAACCTGAGCAGTAAACTACATTTCACCAAAGAATATATCTTTGAATTTAATGGAAGGGGTGTAGTGGCGATCTTAAACAGGAGTTGCCATTAAAATTGATAAAGGTCATAGAGGGAAAAAAAAAGTAATCATGATAATCCTTTGCGATAATTACATAGCCCTAACCGCTCATTAAGACTCAACTATTCCAAATGCAGTCGTAGCTGCATTCTCGAGATTTTAGGCCTCCTATCTGCGTATGGATCCTGTCCACAAGCAATTACAATCGTTACTGGGTTAACCATTTCTTGGTGCCCTTGTCTTCAATCGACATCTTCACTATTTCCTTTCTTCTTTTCCCATTGTCCAACATTTAGCAAAATTTAGTAGTTGATAATCGTCAACATCGTATCGTACGTCCGCGGCTGTATCTCTCAGTCATCTATAATTATTGTTTATAGCCATCGATAAGCGCTTCTATTATCGTTAACTTACCAAAAGCCATATCAATTGTTACAAACTCCATACCCAATTATATCAACATTATTTCCTTTACAAAGACCTGGTCATTTTTTGATGTAAACAATTATACATTTTGCCAAACAAATCGAATTCAATAATTAAGTAACTAGCATGTGATCTAAATACAGTCTTTAATCTAAAATTACTGTACAACGTATTACACATTAAATGATATATTCTGGTCTACTTGTTTGTGCGGTTGCCAATTGTAAATTTTAGTTTACTTGAATATATCCATTGGCTAAATTCTCAAATGAAAGCACAAGGTTATGGACTCATCATGTATTGTATGATACTCGACTTTCACTGTTATAATGACTAAAATGCTTAGTATCCGACAACAACTAAGTTCATTTACGTATCTATGTAGGCTAAACTCTCGTCGTTGAAGGTTGTAAACATTTCATGCCTTGCATGCTGTGATGCTACTTGACTTCTACACCATAAGTAAGGTGTCATCAACAATTATGCATTTAGTTACAGTTATTTATGATACATGCATCATCGTGTTATTTGACCTATACAAATTTATTATTTTCGTTTTATGGACTTTTTCTAGTAATGTATAATTGTTTATCATATTGATTTGCTATCAGTTGTTTCTTTTAATTTTTAAAATTTATTTATTTGCAAAGCATGCACCATAATTTTGTTTTTAGGATGACAGATACTTCTTTTAATTTGCTATCATCATTTACTGTCAAATATGGATAATTATGTCATAAAAGATATTTGGACATCAAGCCTCTTATTTGTCAGAGATTTGACTAATGTTTATATCATCATTTTGTTAAATATGGTCTATCACGTTATGTATTATCTCTATCGAATGTTAATGATTTACTTGTAAAATACAACAAAATATTTTGTCATAATGAGGAACCACGCAATTATTTAATTATAAAATTCATAAGTTATTACACATATATTTATATCTTTTGAAATATCTACAGTCCAAAACACCTCTCTCTCTCTCTCTCTCTCTCTCTCTCTCTCTCTCTCTCTCTCTCTCTCTCTCTCTCTCTATATTATATTACCTTTTTTAATGATGAGTATCTATAGGAGATAATTACCTAATCAATCTCAAACTTATTGTGCAAATGCCAATTCAGTCATAAACTTTTAATTTTTTTCAAAATTTAGTCCAAAAGCTTTATGCCAAGTTCCAAGGTAGTCCTCCCGATCAATTTTCATTAAAAATCACTCACATGGTAGTCTAGTTATTGTCGGCCATCATTTATGGCACATTGTACATCGGTGGTTTCCTAAGAAAGTTGGCTGAAAAGACTCGATTGGAATTTTGGGCAAAAATTTATGACTAAATTGACAAATTATGAAAGTTTAGGACTAGATTAGCATCTGACCAATAAAATTGGGAGATCGGACAATTTCCTTAGGCATTGTTAAGCTCTTCTAAGAACTATATATAGAGTTATGTTAAAGTGATCTTCAAAACTGATTTGTTAAAGTGCAAAATAGAATTGTATACAAACAAACAAACAATACATGCTTAACAATAAGAGACATTCTAAAGTGCAAAATAGAATTGTATACAAACAAACAAACAAACAAACAATATATGCTTAACAATAAGAGACATTCTAAAGTGCAAAATAGAATTCATAAACAATATATGCTTAAGAATTAAGGACTTGTTAAAGTGACTATCAGAATCAATATGCTTTTAGATTGTGTTTTCTTTTAGATAAATAGATAATAGGATGAAAAATAAAAAGAAAAAGATAAATAAATCTAATTTGCGTTTATAGTAGCATTACTTTTAGGTTTTTTATATATATATATATATGGATGTCTTTGTCTTTAATATCGTTAGAAAAATTTTTTTAGTAGGGAATTCTCTTTAGCCGAAATTAGACTTTGCCTTTAATTTTTATCTCACAAAGATTCATGTCCCGAGGCTTAATAAAAAGATAGTATATATTCTCTACCTAATTCGTATTGGGTTACTTTACCACAATTTATACTCTTGTTATTTCATCATGTTTGAGTGACGTGAGGCTTTAATTTTACATTATAGAGGTTCCTGTCTCGGGGATTAATAACAAGATCATGTAATAATCTTTGCACAACTCATATTGGGTTTACTTTTCCTTACTTTACTCTTACTTGTCTTTCATTATCCTTTTGATGTGTTGTTTTGAATTTCTTATATGGTTTTTACGCTTTGATTTCTTTAGCTTCTTCCAGCGAGTATGACCCACTTTAGGATATGACCCACTTTAGGAACAAATGAAATTGAATAATTGTGCAAGAACACTTAGTGGAAAGAATCTTAGGATTCCATAATTTGACAAGTGAACCAACTTATAGGCAAACGAATCAAGTTTAGGTATGGAAATGGCAATAATTAGACGATTAGTATGATCCAGTCCTTAAAGTCTTTGATTCGCAGAAAATAGAACCTTCTTTCACGTTCTACTTAGCTCTTAGCTCTTAGCCAATCCCAACGTGTCTATGGCTACTCTCTTACATGATACAATCCCATCTCTCGATCAATTGAATTTGAATTTTCCAACGTCGCATGGATAAGAGTTTGGGAAAATCTATGCAGAGTGAGATCAAGTAAACCTCGACTAGAGGTAATGCTACCTTCCGCTCAACAATCCACTAAACTTGCTCCCCTTCGAGAAGACTACACTTGGGAAGGTCACGACAAACCTCAAGAGAGTTTTATCATATGTATAGATGTTTTCCTAATTAAATGAATTTAATTAAATGACTCAACTTGTCTATCATCTAAATACAATGAGGATGCTCAATAGCAAAAAACATGTTATGTATTCGGGTCAATCACAAATTTTGACATGGTGAGTCTTATGTGAGATTAAAAAAAAAAGAAATCAAATTGTGAGGTGCTCTCAATATAAGCAAGAAACTCGCCTAGTAAAAGATCTTACAATACATTTGATATTTTTTTTTTCGAGTAGAGAATATTACTGCACTGCATTTTCCGGAAAGAGTTTGTAATCCATCTCTTTCTTATCACTAAAAACACAATCGACATAATCACGGAGAATTTTCCTAAAAAGTCTACAAGGACTCACTTTTATAGTAGTGAGCGTGCTCTTAAAGGGCAACAGTTGGACTCGGAGAATTTACACATAAACAATATCAAACATATGTGGAGCCATCTGTGTTAATCGCGGCTTTATCTTATTCAAGTGTTCTGATATATGACATTTAGTAGCACGAGAAGTCCTCATGGGAAAAGTACTAATCCTAAACCTATCACATTGGTATTAATTCAATCATAAACATTTTAATTGTATCAATTGAATTCTAAATCTTTTGACATTGGTACTAATTGAGTCCATCCGGCCAATTAATGCTGGAAATTGCTGGTTTGGATCTCGGTCATCTTACATGACATGAGTGGCACTAACGCGGACATTTTTATATATTTTTAATTATTTTGTCGAATGTTTCATCAATTTTTTTCTTTTTTTTTCCTCCTCTTTCCCTTATTTTCTTTTTCCCCTTTCTTTTTTCCCCCCTTTTTCCTTTCTTCCTTATGTTCCTCCCCCGCCTCCGATCGGCGGAGGTCGGCTACGAGTGAGGGTGAGTACTGGGATGCCCTCACCGGCCACAAGCAAGACCGGTCATCATCGGCCTTTGGCGAGGGGTGGCGAGGGGTGGCAAGCATTGGGAAGCCCTCACCAGCCTCACCTAGATGAGGCCCCTCACCAGCTAGAGAGGGGACCTGGCGGTAAGGGCGGCCTCGTCCAAGCGAGGTTGCACGAGGGCTTCCTAGCGCTCACTAGCCTTAGGCAAAGGCTGGGTGAGGGTCCCCTTGATGAATCTAGCGAGGGGCGGCCTTGTCCAGCCCTCGATGGCCCTCACCAAAGGCTGGCGACGACCGATCTTGCCTATGGCCAGAGAGGGCATCCCGACCCTTGGCCTCCTCAATAGCCAACAACCTCCATCCATCGAAGGTGGGGGGGAGGAAGATAAGGAAGAAAGAAAAAAAAAATAAGAAAGGCAAAAAATAAACAAAGGAAAAGAGAAGAGAAAAAAGAAAATGAAAGATGAAAAAATTAATAAAAAAATGTGGAAAAATAATAAAAAATTATATAAAATGTCCACGTCTACCTCGGTCGTGCCATGTATGACGACTTACATTCATGTCAGCAATTTCTAACATAAATTGACCGAATTGAGTCGATTAGTACCAATGTGAAAATGTCTATAATTAAAATTAGTCTAATTAAAATTTTTAGAATTAAAAGAATACAAATGCAACAAAATTATGATTTTTTTAATACTTTTTTCAAGTCCTCCTAGTTTACCATGCGTTGCACGAATACATTTGAAACTATCTGAACTTTAGTTCGACCGAAGTCAGGGTAACATCCATCGGGCACCAATTAGAACTTCTATTGCTGAATGCTAACATTGTCTAATCAACTAGGCATTGCAACGGTGGTATACACATTTCAAATTCTAATTGTCACCGTGTCGATTCACCCAAGCGTTCACGTGCAGTGTCGATGAAAATATTATTATAATAAGAAATAATAAAGTGTCTTTCCACGTATTTCTTAAGTACTCTGCGAATTCCAAGCGTCCACATGTGCTTTTGCCTTGGTGTGTGGTCCATATTAAAATTGAGTTGATGGCAGAGTGTATAAAGTACATGTCACGTGGGTGGAGCCGTCCTTATTTGTTCTCTTGTCCGGGGTTACAGTTTTTTTTTTTTTGGTCGGGGTTACAGTTTTTTTTTTTTGGTAAAGTTAAGAATGGGGGGGGGGGGTTACAGTTTATATAAAGCAAAATGCAGGAAATGATCCATTCCTATATCGGGGTAATACTTTTGAAAAATTCTAAATTAATACAATAAAATCACTTTAAATTAATTTTTTAATTATGAAAAATTCTAAAGTAATATATCTATGATAAATTTATCTTAGTTGACCATAAAAAATCACAAACTGATATATTTATGATAAATTTATCGTAAATTAATTTATTCAATTTGTCAAAAACTCTAAATTGGTACATTTGTGACAAATATACTATTCGTTAAACTAGATTAATACAAAAAAAATCACAAAAATTATATAACTATGGCAAACGGAGAGTAATATCGTAAATTGATACATTAGTCAACTATCATATGTCATTCAACTTAGTAATTTGACAGTAAAATTTAATAGAAACTAACATAGGGTAAGATTCGTCACAAGTGTACCGGTTTATGATAAATTATCAAAAGCGTATCAATTTGGAGTTTTTGGTGATAAAAAAAATTAGTTATTGATAAATTTATCACAAGTTTATAAGTTTCGGGTTTTTCATAGTATTAACTCTTCTGTATTATATATAGATACATATGTGCACGCCACCTATTTCTATGACTCGATTGTTTAAAAGGTCCACAGCGGTCATTTTCCATTGTTATTTTTGCCTAGTGATGACTTTAAGCTGTCGGATATCTGAGGAATAGATTTGGGATTTAGTTCAGGCGAAATCCATAGTTTGTTAGATTGCTTGTTCTGAATCTCGACCGTTGATGATCAAATCTTCCAGTAAAAAGTCACTTGTGTTTTTTCTCCATTGATTGCTCTTCGGCGATCTTCTTTGCACTCAAATCTCTTCCGATCGTCTTCTTGCTTTTTGTTTCTCGGAAAAGAAAAATCAAAGAAAAATGTTGATCGATCCCGCTGTTGCAATTGTATGGGATGTCTTGAAGATGGTAGTTGTTCCCATCAAGCGTCAATTCGGCTACGTGATATCCTCCAAGAGCTACGCTCAGAATCTTCAGAAGGAAGTCGGGAAGCTGGCGTACGAGGCTGAGAGGATCCACAATGCTGCCGAAGTGGCCAGAAACAATCTTCAAAATGTCTACAGTCACGTCATGGAGTGGGAGGCAAGTGCTGAGCAGGCCTTGAAGGAGGCACGAGACCTGTTGGGCGACTTTGAAGAGTCGAGCAAGACTTGCTGCCACGGGACTCTTCCCGACCCCTGTTGCCACTATCAGTTCAGCAGGAAGGCCAAGGACAAGATCAAGGACATTCAGCAACTCGCTCAAGAAGGCAGTGAGTTCAGGGACATCTCCTTCAGCGATCCTGCTCCGGGAAATGTCGCTGCCCCAACTCCGGCTATGAGAGAAGGCAGAGATGCCATCCAGTCGACCTTTATGATGGCCTCCGCTTCTTGTGCCTCGGCGTCAATTAAGCTGAGGGGTGATGGCATCTTTGAATCTAGAGCTTCGATCATACAGGACATCATAGACGCTCTTGCCAATAACAGCAATAGTGTGGTCGGAGTTCACGGGATGGGCGGGATCGGCAAGTCCACCCTTTTGGTGGATGCTGAAAAGAGAATAAGGGAAAAGACCTTGTTCGATTTGGTCGCCAAGGCCGACGTGTCGGCAAATCCAGACATCAAGAGGATTCAAGGAGAGATTGCGCACGAGTTGGGCCTAGATCTCAAGAACGAAGAGTTTGTCAGCGTGCGAGCGAAGCTTCTATGCAAGAGGTTGGAAGCTGATGGGAAGGAAAAAAATGTCCTCATAATACTGGACGACCTATGGGAACG
This sequence comes from Eucalyptus guilfoylei, assembly GCA_016097605.1. Taxonomy (NCBI): domain Eukaryota; kingdom Viridiplantae; phylum Streptophyta; class Magnoliopsida; order Myrtales; family Myrtaceae; genus Eucalyptus; species Eucalyptus guilfoylei. Next base: position 10,087,449 of record CM027866.1, read on the forward strand.
GCTCGACTTGAAATCAGTCGGCATTCCTTGCGGACATGACAACAAAGTCGTAGGATGCAAGTTGTTATTGACGTCGAGAGATCGAAATGTTTTGCAAAGGGAAATGGGCTGCGACAAGGAGTTCCCACTTGATAGGCTGGAGGAGAATGAGGCAAGAACATTGTTTGAGAGCATGGTGGGAGACAAAGCTCACAAGAACGAGTTCAGACCCTTGGTGGATGAAGCACTCCGTAAGTGCGCACGTTTGCCTTTGCTAATTGTCACAGTGGCGAAACATTTCAAATATGCTGGTTTATCTGAATGGAGGGATGCTTTGAATCAAATTAAGCGGTGTTCAAACAAAGGAATAAGTGCAGTGATAAATAAGATGTTGCAATTAAGTTATGATCATTTAGAAAGTGAGGAGGCAAAAAGTTTGTTACAACTCTGTGTTGCTTGTGGCGTCTCTAATCCCTCTCTTGAAAACTTGGTGAGGTATGGCTATGGTTTGGGGATATTTCAAAAAGATAGCAGCATGAATGAAGCTAGGGATAGGTTGAGCACACATATCCGCACTCTTCAAGCCTCATCCCTTTTGTTAGACAATGGAGGCGCAGATGGGTTCAAGTTACATGACTTGGTTCATGACTTTGTTGCCCAGTTCGTTTTAAGAGATCGCCCTATTCTCGTGTTGAAAGATAAAGATATCTTGGCAACGCAATTGCAAAATGAGAGGCTCAAAAGTTGTTCAGCGATATGCTTTCCCTATATTCACATAAAGGAGCTTCCCAAAGAGTTAGATTGCCCCGAATTGCGCATGTTTTTGCTTTTCACCTACAACAATTCTCTCGAGATTCCAGATTCATTTTTCAACTCTATGAAGAAACTTGCGGTCTTAAATCTTACCGAGTTCGTCTCACTCGTTCATTGACGTCATTTCAGTTCTCGGAGAACTTACATACTCTATGTCTTCAGCATTGTTTCCTAGAGGATGTGGCCATTCTTAGCAAGTTAAAAGGATTACAAGTTCTTAGCTTTGTGAACTCCAATTTTCAACGATTGCCGAAAGAAATTGGGCAACTAACGGAGCTGAGGTTGTTGGACTTGAACCATTGTTCACATATTCAAATAATTGAACCAGGTGTGCTTGAAAGATTGATCAAATTGGAGGAATTGTATATGGAGAATAGCTTTGATCAATGGAATGTCATGGAGCAAACTCAACCAACTAATGCCAGTCTGATTGAGTTGAATTGCTTGAAAAATCTTTGCACTCTACATGTCTCCATTCCTGATCCAAGTATGCTCCCAGAGGACCTAGATGTCGAGAAATTGACCAAGTACAAAATCCGAATAGGTAATGCAATGCGCTTGAGCAAGCACAAAGGATCAAGGGTTTTGGACCTCAAGTTGGATCTAAAAAATGATGTTCTTCGAAAAGGATGTGTACAAAGTATCTTAAGCAAAACCGACGATTTGTTTTTGGACGAGTTGAGCAAAAGTGAGCAAAGTATTTGCGCATTATCTCAGGAATCTTTTCCAAAATTAAAGCATTTATTGGTCCAAAACAGTCACTTTGTCCATTACATCCTTCGATGGCGTTCCCTTAGTTTTTTTTGAGATGTTGGAGTCGTTACTTCTTGAGAATCTTGTCAACTTGAAGAAAATATGCTATAGCCATATTCCCTCCTCCAAGTCCTTTAGTACATTAAAAGTAATTCGAGTCGAAAGTTGTGACAAGATGGAAGTTTTGTTTCCTCTTTCATTACTGAGAAGACTTCCACAACTAGAAGAGATTAAAGTTGCAGGTTGCAAGTTAATGCGCAGTATTGTAGAAGCTGATGATTGTGGCAAAGTGGAGTTGTGTAATTTGCATGCATTGGAATTGCGTCACTTGCCAAATATCAAGAACTTTTTCACCGCCAGGACAAGTCCTTCGAGTAGTACATTAGACGACCGAGTTGGCACTCAAGTTGCATTCTTCAATGGGCAACAGGTAAATTTCTATCAAAATAATATTATATGTATTACTTTTTCCTACCTTTGCTACTTAGATGCTACGCATATTATGATGCTTATTCATTTTGTTATTTTCAGTTTTTTTTTTCTAATTACCTTATTCATTCATGCCTTCTCTGCAATTAGATAAAGCAGTCTTTTGTTCTCTTCATTGTTTTGAAATCCAACTAATTGTATGAAATCCATGTAAATTTAGTTTTGTGATTGATTCTGAGTTGTTTTCAATTTACATGCTCCAAGTATATCTAAATCAATAGGGTTTCATAAAGCAAAACTGAAAGGAATTTCAGCACAAAAGTAATTCTATAAGTAATTCTTATCCTTTTGATTTGGATTCTATTGAATTTACTCATCAAACTTTGTTATTATCCACAAAATGTATGATATAGAATGGGAAGGAGGACCGGGTTTTTAAATAAAAGCAACTATGTTAATCGAATTGATGCATGTGTTTTGTGTATCGTGTTTAAATAAGTAGTTAGTCATTGCATAGAACCCATAATTATAAAAGTACAGAGTTTTTTGCATGTTCATGCATGCATATTATATACATAGATATATTTTTATGTACTTTGGACATCACAAATGCAAATCCATAATTTGGGTTTAATATACTGTTAAATTGGTTGTTGATAATGATTTACTAACGTTAAAGAGAAGTTAGTAAACTAAGAATGATCAATTGCCCAACTAAGAAAATTGCCGCCAAGTGGAGCCTTTTTGTTGACTAGATAAGATTGTCCTCTCATGGTGGCGCAATGATCACTGGAGTTAATCGTAGAGCCCAGGACTCGCACAAAAGATTAGCGTTCCCGTCAGTAAAAAGTTGCGGAACTTTAAGTTATGGGTCCCACACGCTAGTGTCTGACTTACCTTCTTCCCCTGCTTTGAGCTTCCATGGAGAGAGCGCTTTCAAAGATACTGGTACTACATTGAGAAATTTTACAAAAAGCCTTTGCAGCTTTGCTTCTCCTCCTCCTCCTCCTCCTCCTTTTCCTTTTTTTCCCTAACATCTTAATCTTGTATATTATATCTTTTTGGTATAATCTTTACACTGAGTTTAAAGAAGGTGACAAATCATTCAAGTTCAACAAGGGGTAGCAATTACAAAGTTGATAAAGTAGCCCATCACAACGACAATTAATTGCGTTCAATTGAAATTGAGGGTGATTATTTGTAATATATTAAATTATAGACTAGTAGGTGAAAATGTAGTTAACAATTTAACTAGCTTTAGTGATAACATTTTATAAGAGATCCTTTTGGTATAATATATTAATATCTACACCAAGTTTAGAGAAGATGATAAATCCTGCAAGTTCAAAAAGAGGAGCAATTACAGGTGAAAAATCCTTTGTTAATTGTTTTTATCAATGAAAATGATGTTAGTCTATCATAGATATATTTTATGGTCCTATCTGGACTTCTACGGATAGTAATTTACTATGATGAAAGAGAAACAGTAAACTAAAAAAAAACAATTGCCCAATTAAGAAAGCTAATGGCTATAATTTATATGGAGGAAATCTGCTGTAAATAGAGTTTTATTTGACTAGACAAGATTGCTCTTTTATAATGGTGTGAGCCCAAGGCTCATGCCATACGTTAGTTTCCCTATTAATAAAGAGCCGTAGAAATATAAGTGGTGCGTCCCACAAGGTCGCGATGTCAAAGTGTGATTTTTCTTCAACCCATGCTTTGAGCTCCCATGGAAAGAGCTTGCTTTAAAAAATAATGGAGCTAGATCGGGAAATTTTGCAACGACCCTTTGACCCTTTGCTTTTTTTTTTTTTTTTTTTCTGTAGTTTTTGGGGCTTTTATCTTTCTAGGATTCTAATTCTTCATAAAAGAGTTACTCTTGCCTTAGTACTTATTTTTATTTTTATTTTTTGTGTAAAACCTACATATGCAAAGATCTATGGGGTTATAATGAAATGCTTCTTAAATCTATAATAAATCTCCTCTGATATTATAAAGCACTGGCAGCCTCCAAAAGTAGTAATCTAGGGTTAGCTTGTCGGGGATGAGAATAGTCTAATGAACGAAATACAAAAAAGTTAAAAACTTGTTGTATGGGTTGGAGCGAGGGTGACGGCGAGATAAATGGGAGATCGTGAGCAACTTGGCAGAAGAAGGATTCTCTAGAGTCATATAGCAATGAACTTTTGGGGGAAAAAAGAACAAAAAGAAAATAAAGCTTTCCATCATCATTAGGGACACTGGATCCCCTCACCTCTAATGTTATTGTTTCAGACATGTTGATTGTGGATTTAGACTCACCGCAAGGAAATTATGACAACAAGTATGATTAATTAAGATAGGCTACATATGCCTTTGAATTTAAAGGGACACTCGAGATCATTTGTGAAGAATAGGGAAAAAGAAGTCTAGTACTCAGTTATTGCAATATCGCAACTGCTGAAATGTCCAATTTCAGGTTATTTTGTGGGGAAATTAGTCCCATTGTGCCTAATAAATTCAGAGAAATTGAAGACATCTAAGTCGGGAAAGACAAAGAAATGCCCGTCTTGTAGGATTATACCAAGAAGGAGACCATTTCAGTGTGTGACCAGTCCTCTTGACCTTACGACCGAAAAAAAAGAAGTCCTCCTGACCTAAGTGAATGAGGAATGATGTCATGTTCGGCTATCAACTCTCTCTGGCCATAAGTCTTTTTCATATGCCACCGTTTGCCCAATGTTTATTTTTTGAGTTGGGCTCCTAACAAGATGATATATAGATATAGAAGGCCCGATCTCGCCGGGACTCATGGGACATGAGTTGTATACATCTCCATCTAATCGATATAATTTGACAATTAGATAAATACTTCTTGTATCAACAGATTGTCATTAGTAACCAGAACGAGTGCTAATTCTTGATCATTGCAATTCCTGATTTTCCTAGTAAAATGCAAACAAAATCTTATCGTGACAGCATCCCTTGTTATATCGTAAATAAAAGGTAAAGTTTATTAGTTGTCTTTTGAGGTTGTAAATTAGCTTTTGTTTATCATAGATTTCCTTACATGCAAAAACTATCCTAAAGGTTGTACATTATCTTGCTTGTAAATTTCTTTCGCCAACCATTTATAATACCTGCTATATAGACGGTCCTTTGTAATTTTAAATGCTATTTTTTATGGGTTTGTTCGTCAGATTTCAATCCCATCCTTGGAGTCCTTGAGAATGGAAGGACTTCCCAATATGAAAGAGATATGGAGCGATGAATCTCCACTGGAGTTTAGCAATCTGCAATTTGTTGAAGTGGTGCAATGCAAATCTCTCTCGAAGGTTATCAACTCCAAGTTGTTGGTAGAACTACACAAGTTGCACAGTTTATGTATAAGACATTGCAATTCAGTGCCAGAAATTTTTGACCTTGACGGACCAAGCGCCAATGGAAATGTTAAGACTTTGTATGAGTTAACCACCTTGAAATTAGTCAATTTGCGGAGCCTGAGGTGCATATGGAACAAGAACCCTTATGGAATAGTGAGTTTCCATAATTTAAATATGCTAGAGGTGGATCACTGCAACAATCTCAGGTTTATGTTTTTCCCATCCATGGTTAAATCTCTTGTACAATTGAGAGATCTAAGGGTACAACATGTCAAGAAGATGGAGGCAATCATTATGGAGGAAGAAGGGTTGGCATTAGAAGCATCAGAAACTCCGACATTCCCCATGTTAACCAACTTAACCTTAACTTATTTGGAAAGTTTGAAGTGCTTCTCTCTCGAAAAGTGTAAGATTGATTTTTTTTTTTTTTTTCAATTTTGAAGATCTTCTTGTAGATAGATTCATCCCTATAACATTCTTTAAATCCAATAAAAAACTAATGACAGGTTCACAAGAAACTCGGACTCAGGACTGTGTCAAATCAAACTCTGCCACACTCTTCAATTGAGAGGTATGTGATTAACTTTTACATTAAAATATTAAATATAATGAAAGTATTAAACATATAGGAGACAAAGCACAGCAAAATCTCAACCCGTAGTTAGAAGCATCATGCCAAGATGTTGTTGATACTCGAGCATGTGAAATGGCAATTGAGATACGATAGATTGTAACATTCATAATATGAAAAATTAATCATTTTGATTGATAAACTTTTGTCATCTCGAAATCCGACTTATAAGAGAGTCTCAAGCACTATGTAATTGAAAAACTTTTGAATGCAAAGTTAATAAACTAGCTCATCACAATACAATTAATGGCATTTAATTGAAATTGGGGGCAATTATTTATAGTATATTAAATTCTAGACCAGTAGGCGGAAACGTAGTTAACTGTTTAACTAGCTTTAGCGATAACATTTAATAGGAGATCCTTTTGGTATAATCTTTACAACAACCTTTAAGAAGATAGCAAATCATTCAAGTTCAAAAAGGGGAGCAATTACATGTGAAAAATGATTTGTTATTTGTTATTATCAATGAAAGTGATGTTACGCCGTCATAGATAAATTATATGGCCTCTATTTGCACTTCTACGAGACTAATCCCATATGCAACACCAGTCGTTGAATTTAAAACAAAAAACTTTCCACTTGTTAAATTGGTCATTGATAGTAATTTACTAACATGAAAGAGAATTAGTAAACTAAGGATAAACAATGCCCCTAATTAGGGAAAGCTCACGGCTGTATTTTATATGGGGGAAAACTGCAGCAAGTGGAGGGTTTTATTTGGCTAGACAAGATTGCTCTTTTATAGTGGCGCGGGCCCAAGGCTCATGTTATACCTTAGTTTCTCCGTTAATAAAGAGCGGTGGAGATATAAGTGGTGGGTCCCACGAGTTTGCGATACCAGAGTGTGACTTTTCTTCAACCCATGCCCTGAGCTCCTGTGGAGAGAGCTGGCTTTCAAATAATAATGGAACTAGATGGGGAGGCCTTTGTGGCTTTGCTTTTCTTTTTTCTTGTTTTCGGTAGTCTTTGGGGCTTTTAACTTTCTAGGATTTTAAATCTTTATGAAAGAGTTACTCCTGCTTTAGTACTTCTTAATATTTTTATTTTTCCTGTAAAACCTACGTATGCAAAGATCTATGGGTTTATAAAATGCTTCTTAAACCTATAATAAATCTCCTGACATTATAAAGCAATGGTAACCTACAAAAGTAGTAGTCTAAGGTTGGTTTGTTGGGGATAACAATAGTCTAATGAACGAAACACAGAAAAGTTAAAAACTTGTTGTATGGGTGGGAGAGAGGGTGACGGCAATATAAATGGGAGATTGCGAGCAACTTGGCGGATGAAGTATTTTCTAGAGTTATATAGCAATGAACTTTTGGGGGAAAGAAAAGAAGAAAAAGAAAATAAAGCTTTCCACTGTCATTAGGGACAGCTGGATCCCTTCACCTCAAATGTTATGGTTTCGGACATATTGACTGTGGATTTAGACTCGCCTTAAGGAAATTATGGCAACAAGGATAATTAATTAGGATAGGTTACATATGCCTCTGAATTTAAAGGGACAATTGAGATAATTTATGAAAAAGAAGGAAAAAGAAGTCCAATACTCAGTTATTGCAATATCACAACTGCTAACATGTCCAATTTCAGGTTATTTTGTGGGAAAATTAGTTGCGTTTTGCCTAATAAATTCGAAGAAATTGAAGACATCTAAGAAGGAAAAGACAAAGAAATGCCCGTCCTGTAGGAAGACAATTTCAGTGTGTGACAAGTCCTCTGACCTTATGACCCAAAAAAAGAAGTCCTCCTGACCTAGATGGATGAGGAATTATGTCATGTTCGGTTATCAACTCTCTCTGGCCATAAGTCTTTTTCATATAACATCATTTGCCCAAGGTTTATTTTTTAGGTTGGGCTTGTAACAAGATGATATATTGATATAGAAGGCCCAATATCGCCGAGACTAATGGGACATGAGCTGTATATGTCTCCATCTAATTGATATAATTTGCCCATTAGATAGTTATTACATTTATTAATTGATTGTCATTTTTAAACGGAACGAGTGCTAATTCTTGATGGTTGCAATTCCTGATATTGCTAGTAAAATGCAAACAAAATCTAATCGTGGTAGCATTCCTTGTTATATTGTAAATAAAAGATAAAGTTCATTTGTTCTCTTTTAGGGTCGTAAAATTCTTTTTTGGATTGGAAATTAGCCTTCGTTTGTTATAGATTTCCGTACATGCAAAACTTATCCTAAAGGTTGTACATATCTTGCTCGTGAATTTCCTTTGACAACCATTTATAATACTTGTTATATTGTGTAAATTTCCAACTGTCCTTTATATGTGTAAATGCTATTGTTGATGGGTTTGTTTGTTAGATTTCAATCCCATCCTTGGAGTCCTTGACAATGGAAGAACTTCCCAATCTAAAAGAAATATGGAGCGATCAATCTCTATTGGGGCTGAGCAATCTCCGATCTCTTAAAGTGGTGCAGTGCAAATCTTTGTCAAAGGTTATTAGCTTTGAGTCACTGATAAAACTACACAAGTTACACATTTTAAGCATATCAAATTGCCATTCGGTGCAAGAAATTTTCCATCTTGACAAACCAAGCGCTAGTGGAGATGTTGAGACTCTGTTTGAGTTGACCACCTTTGATTTAAGGGGATTGTGGAGCTTGAGGCGCATATGGAACAGGAATCCTTGTGGAATAGTGAGTTTCCATAATTTAAAGAAGTTGGAGGTGCGTGACTGTCCCAACCTTAGGTTTATGTTTTTCCCAACCATGGTTAAATCTCTTGAACACTTGAGAGATCTAACAGTACAACGTTGCAAGAAAATGGAAGCAATCATTATGGAGGAAGAAGGGTTGGGATTGGAAACATCAAAAACTTTGGCATTCCCGATGTTAACCAACTTAAACTTACAACATTTGGAAAGTTTGACGTGCTTTTCTTGTGGAAAGCGTAAGATTGATTTATTTTGTTCTCCTCACTAAAGATCTTCTTGTACATAGATTGATCCTTGCAATGCTAATGGTGACATTCTTTTCATCCAATGAAAAATCGATGACAGATTCACGGGAAGCTCGAAGTCAGGACCGCATCAAATCAAGCTCCAATGCACTCTTCGGTCAACAGGTACATGATTAACATTATGTCAAAATATCAAATATAACAGAAGTATCAAATATGCATGAGATAAAGCATAGCCAAAATATTTTAAAAGAAAATGAGTAGCGTGCAAGCATTAAGTGTTCAGAGTTGCCAACATGTATGAGTTGCAATGTCTTACTTTTAATTTCTTCGGAAATAATTTTCATAAAGATGGTGGAACATCCCTTATGTTACCTACACAAAGCATGAATGGGTAGTACAACTGCCAAGCAGGATCCTTAAAAGCTTTCTAATATTCATGAGAAACTTAGAACGCTCATGAGCCTCACATGTACAGCCTAGACATTGCACGCACGTACATTGAAAAAGATTGAAAAAACAATTGAGAGGAAAGTGAGCAGTGAGGTTCAAGAGGCTGGAGACGAAGGGCCTTTGAGACTCTCACTTGACTTCATTTGCACTTACAAGATCTCTCTCTGTCTTCTTTTTCCTAGTCGAATGAAGCTTTACTCTCTCTTCATCGTACCAGCAAAAGGAACTTGAGCTCTCCGCCGCCAAATTGAGCAAGGCCTCTGGGGTCCAGGGCTTCAGAAATCACCCCTTTTTAGTTTTTACATGAATTGCAAGACCATTCTTGTTAAAGAAATAAAATACATTTCGCAAATCAGCCATTTCAGCTTAGCTATCTGACTTGTCGAGTGAATATTGGAAGAACATTTGAGTGGAAAATGAAATAGAGTAATTTATGGGCGGGTCCGCTTTGACTAAACTAAAAGTAATATAGGACGTTTACCCAAAATGTTGTTTATGCCGCCAAAGAGGCTTCGAAAATGGGCCCTCCCCCAAGATTAACATGTCGACTTTCTTAAATAATTTTAATTTTCTATAGACAGGAAAACCTTCAATTATTTGACTCAAGTTTTTGTATAATCTCCCGTTGGTATCTAACTATTGGATCATCTAGCATGGATAAAAGATCACTGAATTTTAAAAGGAAAATTAAATCGATTAAGTATATTGAGTTCTTTCAAGTGGGGAATGATGTAAGTAAGATTTGTTCATTTGACCCAAACAATTCCTTTTTCAATTCCTTTTTCTTAGCCTCACTTTATAATTGCTTTAGAGTAATATAATATTGATTTGAGGCATTCAATATTAGATAAAATCACACCTCCTACTGTATTGCACCTTTCGATGGATGATTGGTTGGCTTTTTAATCTCAATCTCTCCATCATTTTCTTTCTAATTGCTAATATTCTTCCTCAAGCGATCCTCAGCTGCATTTTTCTTTTACCACATCAATTCAGCGACTTAATGTGATTCTTGTTTCTTTAAATAGAATTTTCCTCCTCTCTAAGTGATTTAACTATTGCTAGGTATACTAGCTAATTCATTATATTAGGGAAGTAATTAAATTGAAGAGAGGGAGAGATTTTATCTAATTTTGGGATCTTCGGGAGACATGTGATTGTATGATTATTATATGAACATATCCAAATTACTATTTTGTCCATTGTCAATAGAATCTAGCTAGACCAGAATTCTTAATTTTTTTATTTTGCTCCAGTAATTCCAATGGCCTTCTCATCCTAGAGTCATCGATGTTAGTACGGAGATTTTTTTTAATAACTTTTTTTATTTTATTTTATTCTTTTTGTGCTTTTGTGCAACTTAAGATAGAATAATCGATTCTGTGAATTCATAATTTATATCTTGCCACTCATCCATATTTACATCTTGAAAATTCATGAATTTGTAATTTAACTGATCGCCAATTTCATGAGCAAATACCTGCAGGTTGCTTTTCCTAGCTTGGAGACCTTATATATCAATGACATGGATAACATCGAGATGATATGGGACAATCAAGCTATTGCAGATTCTTTCCCCAAGCTAAAATCGCTTTTTGTGGATGAATGCAATAAGCTTGTCACCATTATTCCTTCTTACATTCTAGGACGGCTCTTGTGCTTGGAAAGTTTAATGGTAGAAGCATGTGCTTCACTTGAAGTTGTTTTCGAACTTCAGCCACCAAATCCTCTAGATGGACATCATGTTGCTCTTTTGTTAAAAAAGTTAAAGCTATCAAATTTACCAAAGCTAAAGTGTATATGGGATAAGGAAATACACCGTCAAGTTAAATTTCAATGTCTACGTTCTATCAACGTTTCCAAATGCAAGAGCCTCACCTCCCTAGTTCCAGCCTTAGTGGCTAGAGATCTAATCCAACTTGAGGAGTTGGAGATCTATGAATGTGGCATTGTGGAACTCATTGAGAAGGAAGAAGGACCAGTTCCCAAGTTTGATTTCCCAAAGCTAAATTCCCTCAAGCTTGAGCTTCTTATAGAGTTGAAGTGCATCTACACCAAAAGACATGCTTTACATTGGCCGGCATTGAAGACCTTGGAGGTCCTTGGCTGTAACAAAGTGGAGATACTTGTTTCGCAACCTAAGAATGAGATACCACTTCATAAGCACCCTCTCTTCTTCATAGAAAAGGTACAATGCAAGATTATTTGTTTTGCTTCAATGGTGAATATTTGCACTAATGATTAAGCCAAGCATCTCATACAAGTAGCTTTTACATACAAAGATATAAACTATACAACTCTCCTTGAATCCATTGAAATATTACAACATTGAAACATCATATGTTCTTCAAGTATTGAGTGAACATTCTTGTCAATGTCTGGCGTAACAAATGCATGCTCGTTGATCCCCTCAAAAAAGAAAAAAAAGAGAGGCTAATTCCAATTTTTTTAGCTCTCTCTTAAGTGCCACAAAGATCGGAAACATGTGGTATGTGGTGTGATCTTAACATGGCACAAGTGTGTTGTCTAATTTGAACCCTATAAAAAGTGCTGATCTTATGCTAACAATGAAAAAAGGGGAGACTATTGTTGACGTTAAAAACTGAAATTAATGCAATTGTGACTGTAATTGATGCAAAAGTTATTTTCACAAGGGATATATCTTTAGAAATGTGAATTTAAGGAGTTAATCAAGTTCAAATATGGATACAAGTCAAATATAAAATATTAGCGATAATGTTTGTTTCTGAAGGCACGTATCTTTCCATTGAATCACATGAGATTCGACATTTTAAAATGTAGTTATTGTGCTTGATATGCATGATTTATATCATAATACATGAATACTCTTTTAGCTAAGCTGGCTTTAGGTTCTAATTTGACTATTTTCTCAGGGTGCATTCCCTAGCCTCCAAGAGTTAAAATTGGATTTATCCGAACGGATGGAGATATGGCATAGACATTTTCATGATGGAGAATTCTTCAACAAGCTTAGATTTCTTGAGCTCCGTCATCTCTCCCAGGAGTCTTCAATATCCACATCATGTTTTGTTGAGAGTTTACCCAACTTGGAAGAGCTAGTTGTATGTGAATCTTATTTTGAAGACCCAAGTAGCATTAAAGAAGCCATAGAAGGCAAAGGTCATGAGCTAAAAGTGATATTACCCTTTTCAAGATATATTCGACATCTACAAACTCTAGATGTGTCACTTTGTGATGGGTTATCAAATATGTTCACACTGACAATAGTTGAAAATTTGGTGGCACTCACAAAATTGAAGATAAGTAATTGTAGAATATTGACAGAAGTCATTAGTGATGAGGAAGGTGGGGAGGGGCATGTAGTGGCTTTCAATCAATTGAAGTATATGGAGCTTGACAGGTTGGCTATGTTGAGATGTTTCAGCTCAGGTGGATACACTTTGATGTTCCCTCTCTTGGAAGATATCATTGTGAATAGATGTCCCAAGATGAAGTTCTTCTTCGAGGGACCAATGGAGGTGCCAAAGCTGGAGAGAGTACGAACAAGTTTGAATGAAAGGTATGGAGCAACAAAGTACCAATATTTTGGGAAGGGAAACCTCAACACGTCCATCCAAAATATGTTTCAAGAAATGGTATGTTTCAATTACTAAATTTTGTGCAATTTGATTTTTTTTTCAATCACCAATGAAGTACTTGCTTTTTTTTTTTTTTTTTGCTAACTAGAATTTTACATTTAATGATGCATTTTCTAATAGGCTACATTTGCTGGGACTAAGTTTATGAGGTTGTCTGAGTTCCCGGAGCTGATTGGAAAATGGCATGGTAAACTTAATCCCATCACGTCATCTTGGCAATTAGAATCATTAGTGGTGGATAAATGTCCATCATTTATTAATACTATTCCATCCAATTTGATGCTTGTTTTAAAAAGAATGACAAGCTTGCAAGTGCATGATTGCGAGCCTTTGGAAGAAATATTCGATCTTGAAGGGCTTGAGGCTGTGGATTGCACTCGGGTGTTGCCTCAGCTATGGTATCTGCACTTGGTCAATCTACCAAAGTTGAGGCAACTATGGAATAGAGATCTCCAAGGAACAATGTGCTTCAAATGTCTAGGGCACCTTAGCCTTTATAAATGCAGCAACTTGAGACATGCTTTTGTTCCATCAATGGCTTGGTGCCTTCCCAATCTACAGGAGATAGAAATAAAGGAGTGTGATCAAATGAAAGGAGTGATCGTAGACGAAGAAGGGCGGGGAAGCGCAATGGAGGAGATTACATTCCCAAATCTTGACCGGATAACTCTGGAACGCTTGCGCAATTTGACTAGTTTCATCTCATGGAAGAATCATACGCTAGAATGCCCTCTTTTATCAATGCTGAGCATTGCCCATTGCCCCAAGATGAGAAGTCTAAGTTGGCAATCTTCGATGGAGATTGACAATGGCACCCCTTCACTTTTCACTCCACAGGTCAGTCTCTCAAACAAATGCATTTATGGCATTTCATTTGAATATATTCGTTCCCATATAATTGGACAATGCATGGTATGTAGACAAAAGTGCTAGATATAATTGTTTGTAATATCAATCATCAATGCTTTGCTCAAATTTGACTGGGACTCTATGTTTCATACCTAAACAAAGATAACCAAAATATTTGCCTTCCCACAATAATCCATGATCACATCCATAAAGTATTAATGCAAAACAATTCATACATTGATAATCATGTGCAGTTTTAAAATCATTTAATTATACAGATCTATGTACATAATCTGTTAATATTTACTTAAAAGATTAAAAATTTTCTAATCCTCAGCAAGTATAACTATTAATTGTCCATCTCCATATATTTGTAGAAGTGTTATTTTTGTGAGCTCATAAAATCATATTGTGTGCAGTACCTCAAAATTTATTACAGAAGGATTTTTAAAAAGCTATGACAATAGCCATATTAAATCATTTACTTTTTGTAATTTAAACTATAAAGAACATAACAGTAAACAAAGAATAGCATTTTAAAATGGCAAAAAAAGAAGAAGTATTGCCCACTTCATATTTCTTGCGTGGAAGCAAACTGGCATCATTCTATTAAACATGAAAAAAAGAGGAAAAGAAAATTTCATAATTATAAAAGCCTAATTCACAAATTGCTTAGCTATTACAACTCATTGTACCATAATCATCTTTCCAATCAATGAAATTGGAGGAATTAGAGAGAATTTCTCCTTTAATTGGAGTGCTCTAAACTGCGATAATGATAAGTGATGTCAACTTTTTTATATCTTAATAATCACTAATGCTTGAGCTGGGTCTTGATAATAAAATAAATAAAAATAAAAAGGCCAATATGTCTAAAGTTGTTTTTTTTTTTTTTTGTAAATCATAATTGAATCACTGTACTCCAACAACCTATCAAATTACGTACCTATATTATACAATGAATATTAACTCTAGATTATCATGTTGAGTGATAATTAGTGTGATACTGCGTACAATCTATGTTTGGCAAGAGGAAAATGCAGATTGCTTTTTCCAAAAAAAGAAATGGCAATAAAAAGGAAAAAAATAAAAGAGAGAAAAGGAGAGCGGTTGCCGACATTGTAAGTTTTATTTCATAACTAGATGACAATATTTAGTCAATGTCCTAGCTAAAATAAAAATTTTAAAAATCGGAATACATTATCCAATCAACATCACTACGAAGAGAAAATATTAGGTGCATTAAATACACCATGTAGGATCCGTATTAAATCATTTGTAAATTGACATGTGGTAAAGCCAGGCCCACCTATCAGTTGAACGATCAAAATATTTGCTCCCCCTCCCTTCAATAACGCCCCGTTACTGGACAGCTCTCTTTCCTCTTTTCTGGTGTGGCTTTGCTCCCTCCCTCCCTCTCTCCCTCTCTCTCTCTCTCTCTCTCTTTCCTTCCTCGATGGCCTTGGCCTCCGTCTGTTGCAGTGCTGTTGCGGTGCACTCACTAGACAAAGGAAAAAAAGAAAAAGGAAGAAATTAGACAAAAGTCTATTTGATGTTTTAGCTTCTCCTCCTCTAAGAAATGTTCGCTCTGAACCATATCGTTTCACCTTGATCCTCCTCTTCGCGACGAGGGGAAAAAAAGAAAGTGAACCAAATCTACAAGTCAAAGTAACAATAACTCTTCTTCCTCCCCCTCCCCCTCATCCTCTTACCTTCTGTTTTTTTGGGGGCAATTGATTGGGTGGTCTGTCCAATGGTTGAATCGGAAGCTTTGGAATCGCTTCTCTGAAGTTCGCCTCCTCTCTGTGCGCGTGCTTCCATGGGTTCCGAGTGATTACGCGAACCGGAGCTTGTTGATTATGGTGGGACGAAGTGAATCTCCGATGCGGAAGCGATTTCGGCGTCGATTCGGTCGAGGCGTTGATTCCCGGTGAAGAAAATTTAAAAAATCTTCTCTTCAGCCCTCTCTTCTTCCTCCTTCGTCCACAGTCGCCCGACCTCCGCCCCTCCTTTGCTGTTGCCAACAGCGGAGTCACCGGCGCCTTGATTAGGCTGACCCTCGCTATGTCCAAGCCGAGCATGGCCGGCTTCCTCTGATTTGTCTGTCTCATCGTTCTACAGATCTCGAAATCTGGCCGTCCATAGCGCCAGAGTTGTAGATCTGGAAGTCGACCACCGTCGCTCGCAGCCATGGACGAGCCGCTGTCGCTGGAGCCATGGCTGCAGACCTGGAAGCCCCGTCGCGAGCAACGACGACTCATGGACTGCCATTGTCCCCTCCGTCGTCGCCCGCGGTCGGCTCGTGGTTGGCCCCGTCCATGGCCGAGCCACCCGTCCATCGTCACAGCTGCTCGTGGTCGTTGCTCGTCTAGATTTGGACTGGAGTCGTGCCTCCAGATCTGGTATCGTCCATGGACGCAAGCCTAGCTCTTCCATGGCTCGCGAGGAGGCTCCTCCACAGATCTGGCGACCACAGCTTGTCCATGGCCATGAGCCTTGACGGCAAAGTTTGAGATCCAGATAGCCATGGACTGCGAGGTCAAACAGCTAAAGAAAAAATAGATGAATTGATGTCAGGGAAGAGTGGCCATGGACGAGACGGCCGGAGCTTGAACGCTGCCATGGACGAGCGGCATCGTGATCAGGCAGACCACAAAGACGACGGAGAGGGTTGGATGCCCGGCAATGGTCGGGCTTGGATGCGGCGGCAACTCCGTCGGTGGCGACGGCGGAGGGAGGCGGAAGGTTGGGTTCGATATGGCTGGAGATGGAGGAGAAAGCGCAGATGGAGGAGGAAAGTGAGGTGCACTGAGATTTTTTATATTTAGTCATCTGACAAAAAAAAAAAGAAGCCCAATATTTAGTCAATGTCCTGGCTACATAAAAAATTAAAATTAATAGGAATCAATCGTCCGGTCAATACTTCCATTCCGTCTCATGAAGTTCTCCTCATGTGAAGACTAAACGCAATAAATGACGACCTCCTCTGGTACTTCTTTTTTTGGGTCAAATCTTAGGGCACTTGAAAATGCGCGATACTGACCCAAATATGATTTTTTGGCCTTTTCTACTGCAGATTCCATGCGAGTTTCAGTTATTGCTTCTTTTTTTGGTGACGTATTAAATGCTTGTGTTTTTCCTTACTCTAATACTTTTGCATAATTCTTTCTATTGTTGCCTGCAAGTAAAATGTTTAATCATGTGGAGTATCTATACATTTGTTTATTTTTTTATTGTAAGAGTTATTGCTAATTATTTATTTACTTCTAATGTCATTTGCATGCATAAGTTGTCATGTAATAATAGGTATCCCCACATTTTGAGGATATTTCAAAGAGTCATTATAACACTGAAGCAAGAATACTAATAAATTTGGGGAAGCATAAAAATATTCATATGAGTTTTTGGTAGTGATAAGTTGTGATAGCGTTAATTTCATTTTTATGTCAAATATGACCTCTATGTAATAATAGGTTTCTCCCACATTGTTAGATAATTTCAAATTCTCATCAAAATCCTCAATTAAGAGTATTAATAGATTAAGGGAAGTGTTGAAAGTCATTTTGTTTTTTGGCTATGACAAGTCATAGTTGCGTTAATTTTATTGTAACCAAATGAAAAAAAAATTAGTACTTTGCTTCTTGGACAATCCGTCAAAGGTCATAACACAGTAAAAAAAAAAACATAGTTGATTTACTCACCTCCAGATTTTCTCACCTTCGTACAAATAAACATCACTATACATGCTACCTATTCACTTTTGTTAATAATTTTTGGATTTTTCTAAATCTACTAGAGATGAAAATGAGAAGTCAATTTCTTTTAATTGATAAGAAATATATGTAGAACCAGCTTATACCTATCGTTGGAGCATCATAATCTTGCACCCATCAGCATGGCATTGGAGCCAATGTAAGGAAGAGAGAAAGATGATATGTATGTATATCCCGATCGGATTGCAGTATGAAGCACGTGCATAAAAGCTTCTTTGAACTGTGCTTTAGCTACATTCATTCCTTGAACCAAATAAATTTAAGAAATTCTTACCTTATCTAATGTTGCATTATCGAAAGATCAATGCAAGCGACTTTGATAATGATCAATGTGAACAAATTTGAAAGTTTGAGAATCCAAGTATTCATCATTGAACTTTCCAAAAATTAAAGGATAAGGCATTGCTAGCATAAAATGTCAATTGAGGCACTTAAAATTCGATGCTCAACGTACTATTGATTATGAATGCATTTATAATTTCATGCTTGTCGCAATGCAATATACTTGGCCTTAGTCATTAATCAGCTTAAATGAAAGCATCAATTAGCCGCTCCCTTTTTTTGTCACTAACAAGCTCTCGCATTCTCATGATTTGTGAGAGTGAGGGAAGTTTAGAAATTCTTTCTTTGAGGTCATAACTCAATGTAATCACATTCATTACGTTATTTTTCTCAATATGCCAGGCACAATGTCCCCAGCTTAGGCGGATGGTTCTCTCCCATATGGACAATTTAAGTAAAATATGGAGTGATGGTCCTCAAGAAACTCTCACTTTTGACAATTTATGGAAAGTGCTGGTTCAAAATTGTGGGAGCCTTGACAATGTGTTTCCACATTGGGTGGCCACAAGTTTAACCCAACTTAAGGAACTTCAAGTGGAGTCTTGTGGGATTGAGGAAATAGTCGCTAGTGGGAATGAGACTCCACATTCCAATGCTACTCAAGATCTTTTCCCAAAACTAACCTCTCTAGTGTTACATGATATGCCACAACTCAAGAACTTTTGCACCAACTTGCCCACTTTGAAATGGCCATTCTTGAAGGAATTGCGAGTGACTCATTGTGATAAAGCAAACATGCCGTCTTTTGTAGCATCTATGAGCAATTGGGCTCAAAAAGATTATCAACAGGGCCTTTCAGACCAAGAAGCACACTCTTTATTTGAAAGGGTATGATTTCAGCTACTCTCCCTTAGTTTCTATTTTGTTCTTTAAAGCACTCACCGATCTCATATCCACTACATAATCAAGCCATGTTATATTGCTATAGAAAACATAATCTGCCTTACTTATTAGTTTGTTGACAACATTAAAATATTTCTAATATCTTAAGTATACTTTTAATTTGTGGACACCTATAAGAGATTTCATTACCTATAATTACAAAAAAAATTACAATTTTTTTTTGAAAGCATAATATATTCCTAATCTAGTCTAGTGGTGCTCCTTGGGGAAATCAATGAAAATTTGACATGAGAACCTCTTCATTGTTGACACATGTTGCACATTTGAACTTTTCTTCTCTATTTCATCTTCTAAAAACTCTTTAAAAAATCAATACAAACAAATTTAACAAAAATGACATTAGTACCTTAATGCACTATTTTCTACCGTGTTCCTTAATTGATCTCGTCTTATACACAGTCATCTTGTTGTATTACTATAGACAACCAGAAATTCCTTACCTATGAATTTGAAGACAACATGAGATATTTTATTATATCTTAAGCACACTTTTAAGTTTGTGGACCCATACGTTTTAGTAATTTCATCTGTGCATCCCATTACATAAGTTTCCAAAGATGACTAATTTTAGTTGACGAGATAAGATATTTCTAATAAAAGATGAATTTGTTGAGCTTGGAGAGATCTTGAATTTAGATTCACTCTACAAACTTAACCATACCAACCTCTATTCGAGACTTTTAAAAGCTTGAGACTTGAATGTAGAGCTCTTGAGATATAATGAACTTTAAGAAGATGGCCACCTTCCATGCGAATCATCTTAATAGGTTTACTTTTTACAGCACGTGATTTATTGTCGAAACTTTGTTGAATTTACTTCTCTTGTTGTATTGGCAATTCGACAGGACTTTCCCAACTTGGAGAGACTTTTATTAGTCGATAACAATATTCAGATGATACAAGACGGAAATTTTCCAGAGGACATCTTTGGCAAGCTAAAAGCACTAACATTAGCATGCTTTCATGATGAGAATGCCGTTTTTCCTCTCAAATTCCTCCTAGAGAGATTTCAGAATCTACAAAGCCTTGAGGTTTTCTGTAGCTCCTTTGAAGATATATTCCTAGACGAAGGACTTGTTGACAATGGTAAACATCCGGTGCTTGAAAGTTTAAGAAAACTTAAGTTAAACAAGCTACACAACCTAAAGAGTGTATGGAGAGAAGGCTCTTTAGTGTTGAAAATTCTTCAGAGCATCAAAACATTTGAGGTTTGGGATTGTCCTTGTTTGATAACAATATTTCCGACCGTGACATCCTTCAAGAATCTAACGACATTAGTGGTGAAGAATTCCTCTGGATTGATACATCTAGTAACTGCTTCAATGGTCACAAATTTGGTGCATCTCGATTACATGACTATAATAGGATGTGAAAGAATGAAGGAAATTGTGGTAAACGATGGAGACGGAGAAGGAAAAGTGATTTCTTTTGGGAATCTTGAAATGTTGACACTCCAAAATCTGCCAAACTTAGAATGCTTCTCTTCCATCTCGAGTTGCATATTCAGATTTCCATACTTATGGAATATTGAAGTAGAAGAGTGCCCGAAGATGAAGACATTTTCTAAGGATACGCTAAGTGCACCAGAACTATCGAATGTGTCACTATTTAGATACAAGTGGGATGGGAATTGGGACGAGGGTGATGATCTCAATACGATCATACAAAAGTTATCAGCATAAAAATGTGCATAGAATTGGTAAAGATTCAATTGATGCCCTTTTCTCATCCTTCTTTTTTCTTTTCCCTTTTTTTGGTAGCACCGTAATTTTTTTTTTTTTTTTTTTTTTTTTTTGTAACTTTTCTAGTATTGATTACGTCCAATGAGTGCATCATCAACTCTGTCTATCGATCGATCTCGCCTCCTCCTTTGCTGAACAGCAGGAAGAAAAGCAGGGCTCTCCTTCTCCTTCTTGACACCATAGGCGTCAAACGAAGCGTCGGGAATGCCAGGACTGAGAGAAGCGAAGCTGCTGCACTTAGCGGAGCGGAGCCAAGTAGGAGAGAGAGAGAGAGAGAGAGGGAGATTCAACCAGATGGAGTGTTATCGTTGTCGCTGTCGCTGGAGAGAAGATCGTACTCTCTCTCTCCTCCGCCCTTGAATCAAGCAAACTCGTAAGTTCTTCCGATTTTGGTGCCTTATTGCGTGTGAATTAGATTGAAGCCGGAAGTTGGTTTCGTAGAGACCTTCTTCAATCCTCGCTTTCTGCTTCTTCAGCTAGGGCTCTGTTCTTCCAAACTAGCGATTTATTGCCCCTAAATCCACATCTTCCGTGCTTTCCTCGCGGGCATTGGCGAGAGAAACGCGTCTGCGTAGGACATTTCTGCGTGTTTGAGCTCTCATCAATGGAGATGATATAGGGAGAGATATCTCTCGAGCATCATGAAACTTGAAAATATTAAGAGAGAATTTCATGCCTTGTCAAAAATATGAGGGGGTCACTTTTACGCCTTGTTCTCAATGTACTCCAGACTGCTCATCCTCATGAGAATTTCTTGTGGTTTGACGTGTCTTTGTTTCTGCTTGCGTAACTCTCTTTCACGTTGCTCTTTTCAAATTCTGGAATAATTTTTTTGAAGCCCTGTTTCTTTTTCTTTGTCTTGATTGGATACGAGATGCTGCAATGATAAAATTTATTTCTAATTTATTGTAAAATCTTTCCATAGCTAGTCAAACTAATGAAGTGTACTTAAACTGCCCCTTCACAGAACCGTCCCTCTCGCTGCTTCGCTCGCCATCCTCTTGTGGTCAAATCCAGGTACAGTTACGAGCGTTCTTCTTCTATGGGTTCATTTTGCACTTGATTGGAGGTGCCGTCATCGTCTCGTGTTTCCTTTATCAAGAGCAATAGCATGGATTTAGCTTCAGTTTTCATTTGGTTCCTTTCGAAGAGTAGTTTCTGCTGAGCATATTCGAATTTGATTCGTACCCTTTCTGTTTCTGCATACTGCATGTCTGTTCAATGGGAGGGAATTCCTGGTGTTCGTCTTTTTTGGTGGGAGAATGGTTATTGCAAAAAGAGAAGGGTGACTTCGAGCTTCTACTGTCAAAAAGGATAAGGTTGTGTTCTTAGATGTGCATCCATTACAGAAGGCTTTTGCGGCCTGCAGTACTCAGTATGATAAAGTTTTGGATAGTGGATGCATCTAGAGTTAGGTGATCCCATTGGTCGATTGTTCGCCCCTTTTGAAGTCGATGCAACTAGGATGGTCGTGTAAGATGTGTGCTTCATTTCATTGGCTGCAAGAGAAGATGTCGATGCAAGTAGAATCATGTGTAGAAGATGTGGATATGCATGGTGCACTTGAAGAAAAACGACCTTGACTGGTGTTTTGGTTTGGGATGTATGCACTTAAGTAGTAAAGCTTCTTGTCTTATTCTTGCACAGCTTCTGATATGATTGAAGAATCTGGTATGCTCTTACACTTCTTGAATTGCATCGGGTTTTGTGTGGTAAAATCGCGAGGCACGTGCAATCAACGGTTGTAGAGGTTTAGGGATATGCGGATGATGAAGCCGAATTTACATTTATATTTTCTTGCTGTTGCAGCTAAAGCCGGATTCCTCTCTGGATTCCCTGAAATAGAGTCTGCCCCTGGCCCTCAATTGCCTCAGATTGAGGCATCCTGAGCTGGTTTATTATGGTCCCATGTGCCCAAGGCCTCTCACTACTCTTACATCGGCCAACACATTTCAAATGGAGTATCCCTTTTTCAAAGGTGGTGATGAGGCCCTCTTATGTTAAGTATGACTTGATATGATGCCATGCCTATTGAGTCGAACTCGCACGTCTGAAAATCAAACATATAGATGCTGTTTATATCTTTGCTTATACTCTAGTGTATTTCCAAGTTGACTTAATGTAGTAAACCACATGACATGTTATTTTCCTTGAAGTGTTCATGGGTATATGTTTAAAACCAGGTATATATCTTAACAATGGAGTAATTGAAGCAGGGAAAAGAATGAAAGGACAGTTATTGGGACATAAGCTGGTGGTTGAGGTTCGAAAAATATAACAGTTGCCTCCTTTTTTGTGGATAGATGTTTTAGAAAACAATTGCTGAGGCAAGTCTTAAGAATTAAAATCCAAGTCCTCTTATATGGAGAAATTTAACAATGTTATTCAATGCTGTAAATTTAGGTTATATATGTAAATCATCACACAAGGAGACTAGTTGATAAGGACAAGCAATTTGCAATAATGTCATTAACTCCCTGACTAAAGGGAAAGACCTGAAAGATAAGAGGGTTGCTAGTTATCATTTTGAAATTTCATTGTAGACCTGATGACGAATAATTTTAATGTCAAATAGGAGATACTGTTTTATTTTGTTAATACATATCAAATATTTGAGGGGAAAAAAAAGCTTACTTTACTTTGTCATATAGAACCGATAGTTTGATAAAACATTCAATTTTGCTGTGCTTGAAAGAATTGAATAGCTTGAGTCTAAATTTTCAATTCCATCCATGTTCGAGTCATAGATGTCTTTGCTTTCTCCCCTGCGGTTGGGGTCTGCGTGGCCGAAATGCATGTATTAAATATTTATATAGGACATGAAAGGCTTCTTCTGGTTATGTACCCTATTGCACTCTAGGAGCGTATATTTTGACATTTGACTTTGGATTGCAGATTGAGATCGATGACTTTCATTATGTGTATTGTTGATTAAAACTCCTAGAATCAGCAACTACTGCTTTAAATTCACGCTGTGTGATTTGATGCTCTCATAAATGTATGCTTATGTTTTGATCTTTCTTCACAGGGAGACTGCTCTTACTCAATCCATCAGGCAACATATTCAGGAAAACGAGTAAGTTGCGACTCTCAGGTATTCAGATAGGCTATGGACAGTGAAGCTCAGGAGCTGTGGATGTGACCAAGGGGCATTTTTTTTTTTTTCTACTGGTTGGCCCGCATTTGCAAGAGAAATTCGTCTGCATGTAGGAATGTTTGTGTGTTTGAGCTCATTGATAGGGAGGATATTGTGTTCAGAGTCTACATTTCCACTAGTGCTGGTAAGGACTTGATTTACTTGATAAAGATTAACTCTAAAAGTTTTGCTTTGGCTGGTCCAAAATAAATGTTGTACTCCTAATAATATCTCCTTTATTTTGTCTTGATGAATCAATGAAGTGTACTTATATTCTGATTGGGTTTGTGAGGTTCATAATAATCTAAATGCACACTCGTTAATGCCACATACCAAATCTAAATGAACCAAAAAGGATGTGCTTTAGGATGTCCTGTTTGATTTATGCGTTCTTGTTGTTCAATTTGAATTTGAAATCAACCGTCCTAGGCTTATGAAGATTTATGGGTTTTATTTTTCTTACAGGGATTACCAAAGAGGATCATGAGAAAATATGGTGAGAATCTCCCTAAAAGATGCTTATGAGAGTGTCAAATGTTGCAATTTATTAGGCTGTGGAACAGGAAAAATGTGATGAGATGGTTTCGTTATCAAAGGGTTGGAATGAATTTGCAGAGCATTACTCTACTTGTGAGGGCCAAATTTTGGTCTTCAAATTTGAACAGACTCCATTTTCCATGTAATCATATTTGATTATTGCATGTCCGAGATAGAATATCCGCCAATAAATGCTGATTTGAGGAACCAAGCCTCTGCAATTGTGGATTTGTCTTGCTGGAAGTGAATTGCATTCACCCAAGTGTCCTCCGCTTTGTAAGGCAAGGAATCTCATCAGGTTTGTGGAGTTCATGGCCTGTGTACAATCATCAGCAGAGAGTTTGGGGAGAGACGGAAGTTCGAACTGCTTTTCATGAGATTTTTAGGTGTAAATCTTAATCTACTAGCTAATTCTCCCCTTGATTTTGTTGTTCTCGTGTTTGATTTGAATTTCATACAGGAACTCTCCAGTCGTTAGGCTAAGAGAGACTGTGTCAGTGCTAATTCATCCTCGTAGTGTTTCTCTATCTTTAGCTCTCCCATGTGTGCATATGTACGTGTTGGGGGATTTTGTAAATGTCAGGCCAATAAAAACAAGCGAAACCAATAATATCAATTTTGGTTGTGCTGAAAATGATATTTGGTGTGCATATACCATATAGGCCCTGGAAGCTAGACCATGATCTATTGATTTACCGTTGCTATGTCAGTAGATATGAGTTTCACATAACAAGAATAGTATATGCCTAGAGAGCAAAAGCTTTCTTCATGTTCTATTTACGGCTGCTGCTGGTAAGCTAAAAGAGCCAGGCTTGTGCAGAGCTCTTGAACTGGGCAGCACCTTTAAACCTGAGTATCCTTTCTTCCAAATTGCAATGAGGTGAATATATCTGAAGAAAAGCAATGTGGCAAGATCCTCATGGCAATGACAACTCTTGAATTTAAATCACATATAGTCGCTAGACTATGCTAGCTCTAGGTTAATCGTGCATCATGTCAGGGTTTCTGTTTTTATCCTTCACATGTAAAGTCGTCCTTAGAAATCATTGGTTGTTTTCTTCTTTCTGATGACAAAATTGTGAAACGTCTATTTAAGGAGACAGTTCCTGGTTCATTGGCACAGATGCACATCAAGAAAAGTCCGCAGACCATGGCTCTCACTCCAGACAAATCTTGGCCGGTGAAGCTCATCAGCCAAAAACATTAAGGAAGTTACCTGTCGGTTGGGCCACATTCACGAGAGAAACTTCTTTGAAGGCGGGAGACATACCTGTTTGAGCTCATTAGAAGGGAAGATATCGTGTTCTGAGTATCCATCTTCAGAACCAATGAGAAGACTTGGGGTTAGGATACTATGCAAAAGGACACAGCAGAGGAAGAATCCTTTAGGCCATTTTTGGTGGAACATAACTTCAGAATTGCTAGGCTGAAATCTGCTTCCAATTCGGCAAATTGGATGAAAGCGTGAGTTTTGTTCTAATGAATGGAATGTTCCTGAATGTGTATGATACCTTCCCTTGATCCTAGTGTTAGCTATCACCATGTGGGCATGAGTCATGAGATGGAGGAAGTTGATTGCTAATGTCAAATTAAGTGCTTCTTCAAGGTTTCTGGTGGCTCAACCTGACCTTTGGAACGGTGAAGTGTAGTAACATCGAATACACTTCCCTTCAGCCATATTACTCTGAATTTCAAGGCACAACCCATGGTTTTACAAGCTTAATGTGGACACACATTAGATTCTTTTCATTTTCTCCTTTCGAATTCATGAAGATTCTATGATGAGCCTTTTCCTGCATGTGGGTTGCGCAAATTGAAGTTTCTTCTCATGTGAAGAGCATTCAAAACTTAATTTTGTCAAATGAACTGAATCTTGAAATGCGTGTCAAAGCAATTTGGAATGAAACGACCTGGTAAGGGGGGCTATCGAATGACGAATGTCGGCATCGCCTGAGTGTCACGAGGAACCGGCTGTCTGCGGAGATTTCTCGAAGCAGCAATGTTCGTTAGAGAGAGTTCGACGGGAACGATTTTTGCTTTGAGAGAGGGGAGAGAGAAATGGTGTTTCGCTTTGACACGCAACTCTCTCTCTCTCTCTCTCTCTCTCTCTCTCTCGGCAAGGCAACCATGGGTCCCGAGCTTCATCAACTCATTCCAAATATGTAGGTCGATTTTTGCTTTGTTCTGTTCTCTTCCACTTCATTGCCGTCCTTCGGATTCCATTGCTATCGTTTCGGCCCGCGCGCAAAGGGGACGTCTAGATACGATTTGCCAATTCGAAGGATGAGATTTCTTGGTTCCACTCTCAGCCCTCGTACCAGTGCGGCGTCACTTCATCGACCGACGCAATCTGAGGCCAATCAAGTCGTCATCGTCTGAGACGATAGGCCGAGGGTGTGAAGATTGGTGGCGAGCTTGAAGAGAAAACAACGAGAGAATGCGGTGCAAAGTGAAGCCGGTGGAGATGATGCCCGATTGTGTTCATTAGCGAAGGTAAATTCCCACTTTTATCTCTCGCAACATCAACTCCATAGAAACCTTTTTAAAAATTCCTTAGGTCTTTCAATTTGCGATTTCTATGTAAATTTTCTCTTATTAGAAAGCAAATTAACCTAATTTCATTTCCGATTGTCAAGATGTCATCCACGTAAATTAACATCATGATAAATGAATTTCTTCTCCTTAAAGTAGACAGGAGTAAATCATCATTTAAACAATGTCTCGGATAAATGCGCTTGATACCTTTCAATAGTTTGTTTGCACGTTTTGCCTTAACTAGTCCTACGGATTTTATCATATGTTTGTTGACATACATGACACACGAGTACTCACCGGTCGCATGGTCCTTACCATACCGAGAAAGGAAAAAGCTGCTTTTGTCCAAGAGTCCGACTATCCTTCGCGGGAAGCACCTAATTCTACGATCTCGGAGTTGGATCTGAGCCCCAGTGCTGCGTATTAATAAAGTTTAGTCTGGATGATTTCTTCGCTAATCTCACGTATCACGACGTTCGCTTGAAGATTCAGTTTTTATTTTGATACCATTGAACAATATTGTTTATTTATTTTTATAAATTTTATTTTCCCTCAAGGACTCCAAGAGACGAAAATCTCGACTTGAGGAAACCTTGGAAGAGCAAAAGCTTTTGCATATCGTAAAATAACTTCACTTTGTCTCGATATTTTCCGTGCTAAGCTAGTTTCACATTCTATACGGAATCTATCTAGAATATAATAATCCCTCCTACTATATGTGGGAAATATCTGAGAGCTGCATTGGAATTGATGATTGATGTGGTCAATGGTATAGAAAGTGCTGGGAATCAACGATCGATCCACCAAATTAGTTTGTAAATGATATTTTTCCATTAGTAGGGTAAATTTCATATGTAGTCACTTTGTATAATCAAGTCACTAAACTTTGATTTCAATTGCCGGATGCACTAATGGTATTTTCTTTTCCCTTTTACAATCAATGCATTATGAAGACTTCTCAAACAATTTTTTCACAATAATATTGACATGGTAGTCTTACATGTATGATTGGAGATGCCATAACGATGACACGGCGTCATGTGAGTCTTAACTAAGAAAAGGCCAAAAAAAAAAAGTTAAAAAAAAGAGAGGGTTACATGGCCCTTGTGTTACAAGGGGAAGTTCTCAAGGCACAACTCAATTGGGAGGAAGCTAAAGTGATAGTGAGTTTCTAAATCCTTTTTTTTTTATTTCCATTGGATCTTCTAAAAATTTATATAACTGAGTCTATAATGACTATTCATTTCAATTTGCCCTAGCAAATTGATGTAGCTCAATAAGCAATTTTAGAATCATGAAAAATCTAGTTGCCATAAACAAACCAAATTGACACAATGGTAATTTCATCACATATTTTTACGCTCAAGAGCATTGGTTTATTAATTGAAATAATTATTATTTACCGAAGTTTGCCCCCACTAAGAAGAATTTCTAGATAAATCCATGAGTTGGCCATAATTTGGTCAAGTTTCAATTAGTTACAAATTCTGAAGTTCATTTGACGATTGAAATTAAAATTTAATGACCAGATTGCAAAAATGCGCCATATAATTTGGTCATCACAATTGATTTACCCTAAATAAGTAGGCCTTATATTTTGAAAGTCGGTCTTACTGCGTCTTATATAATTTCTTAAGTAAATAAAAGTGACATTTGTGTTCTTTTGGATATACATCGCAAGGATATAAATCCGTCGTCTTCTACAATGTTCTCATCTATTGTTCTCTTCAACAAAATTGAACACCTAGTCTCATCCGATCAAACTTTCACAAAATTCCCATCAATTTGTCGTCTTCTACGATGTTCTCATCTGTTGTTCTCAATTGGTTCTTTCGTATATACATTTGTGTTCTTGCGGCCACTCGTAGCCGCAATCACCGCCTTCTCCCTGTCTTCAGTCGAATGAAGACCTGCTGAATGAGCGTTATTCGATCTTTTAAGGTTATTTTGGCTCGGTCTTTGAAGGTTGAGCTGAAAACCTTTGGGAATAAATATTTGAAATCATTTGATATAGGACTGCGCAATCTGCTTCTGCTCTGGAATCGTAGGTAACTGTTGGTTTTTGAATTTGTTTGTCAGAGATATGAGCTTCTGGTGGATTTATCTTTAACTATCGTAGTTTCTGCTACAGGCGAAGGGAAGAGATCAGATTCTTTTTAGGTGAAATCACGATTTGATTGGCTGCAAGTGTTCTACCTGACTTGGTCGTGTGAGATCCAGGCAAACCAAAACAACCTCACCGTAAGCTGTAATTTCTCCTATTATTTGGGATGCTATAGAAGGAAAGACAGCATAAAATGTTTCGAGAAATTACTCGGAAAGGCTCTAATTTTTAACCAGGGGTTGAAAGTCTGTTATTTTAACCTGTGTGCAATCCGAGATTTTTCACTGTACCAAGATATAGGATGCCGTTGCTTCTCAAAGAAGGTGTTGTAGCACTTCTTGGTGTTCTCATTTTGACATCTATCAAACTTAAGTAGAACTTGATGAATGGAAATTCCCTGGCATACCTATAGTTTTCTTTTTCTTTCTATATTATTATAAACTTCTTCATTTATGATTGTTTTCTGTGATTATGTTTGTATCCTTGTTTCTGATTAATGTCTCTCTTTATGCCACATGAACTGCTGTGGACGGACTCTTTTTTTCTCTTCCTATTTGGCTAAATCAAAGCGCTGTCTTCAACTTTGTTGATACAACCGCAGCGTTGCACGCTCTAATGTTTTCCGAGTTCCTGAACGGTCGTTCTTCAGTTTTTAATGTCGCATTACTTCTTGCAATGTATCAAATTTGGTGCTTTAATTTTGGTTTTTCTTCCTTGGTTCTTCGCGTGTGATTCAACCATTCTCTACCTTGGTTCTTCGTGTGTGATTCAACCATTCTCTAAATGTTACGTTCTGCCTTCCAACAAGTTGGTCCTCATGGTGGGTATCTACTATTCAAACCTGTCAATTTAGTAAATGTTAATTTTGTCGCAACGTGTGGACTATGTGCGCTAGTACTTCACCCTCTTTCTTTGGTTCTTGTTTGTGTGGGTGGCCAGTATTGGTGCCTTTTGTTTGCATAAACAGAAGTGACACGCTTGCTTAGTGCGATTATCTCCCACCTGAAGTATCCTTCTCCCTTTGCACTCCCACCCCGTTCTATGCTTGAGTTTTCTTCCTATTTGTATCAGTCTCCTAATTAAGAGTGTTTGAAACTGAGCAAAAACAGACCTGTGAGCACGAAGAAAATGATAGCCCTTGGGGTGGTCACTCTTGCTAGTGATATTTTGTCTAATTCCACATCATAGCTACATTGTTAGTACACTCTGTACTTTGGAATGAAGCAATCAAAAACCGCATATAAAAGAGACATCCTTATTAAAGAAGGCACCACAGGAACAAGGCCAGTATAATCAGTGCTTGCAAGGCAGAAATAAGAGAACTTTAGAAGAGATATTTAGGAAATGCTGCAATATTCAATGAGGTAAAACCAACATGGCTAAGAAGTTCATTCAGACTGCAAACCTAGAACATCTAAAAGGCCATGAATGATATGTAACCAAGCCTCCGAATAAGTAGCATTCGGCAGGAAAGCCATGTCTACAAATGAGAGACTTTGCTCTAAGGACTGGAAGCACGTAGAAAACTGCTCTTCGGAACATGCCTTGAATGGTAGCAAAGTTGAATGATTAGCTTATTAGCAGAACATGCATTGCCTCTGTGATTTGATACTGATCAAACTGGTCAAAACACATTAATAACTTCCACAATGCAATGTTAGGAGGGTAAAGAACCCATGCATGCACAGGAGTTTGATGCCCAAAGCATACACTTAAACATTTAGTGGACCAGTGAACCACCCTATTTGTCATGATTCTGATTTGATTACATCAGCGGTTGAACAAACACATCAACATATAAGTAAAAAGCATCATATGATACTACCTCTTGGTTGAAGTGATTCATGGAGAACCAAAACATACCCTCTAAGTCCTCGGTCTGTTCCTGTTTGCCTAGCATGGCAATCAAGAAAATGGTAACTACAGTCCCACCAAATGCCACAACTGTGGACACTGTTGAGGGGAAGCTAATCAAAGAAAAGCGAAACCGCCATACTATTCCAGTTGAACCAGAAAAGACGAGGTATCAAATTTGAAGGATATACATTA
Source organism: Eucalyptus guilfoylei (assembly GCA_016097605.1). Lineage (NCBI taxonomy): Eukaryota > Viridiplantae > Streptophyta > Magnoliopsida > Myrtales > Myrtaceae > Eucalyptus > Eucalyptus guilfoylei. The sequence continues at coordinate 10,118,392 of CM027866.1, forward strand.
TTAAAGCACTCGAACAATCTATTTCCATCCCACACTTGAAAAGCCACAAACAGAGATGTTCACTCGCCCTTTCTTTGGTTCTTGTATGTGCAAGTGGCTGCTAGTACTGGCGCCTTTTTCTTAGCATAAACAGAAGTGATACACGCTTACTTCGATGAGCTCCCACCTGAAGTATCCTTCTCCCTCTGCACTCCCACCCGTTCTTTGCTTGAGTTTTCTTCCTATTCACATCAGTTTCTCAATGAGGAGTATTTGAAACTGAGCAAGAACAGACATGTGAGCACAAGGAAAACCATAGCTCCAGGGGTGGTCACTCTTGATGATGATATTTTGTCTAATCCACATCATACCTACATTGTTGGTACGCTCAGTACTTCCTCATGAAGCAATAAAAAAACTGCATATAAAAGAGACATCCTTAGAATATAGAAGGAACCACAAGGGCACTTCAAGGCCGGCATCGTTATGCCTGCAAAGCAGAAGGAAGAGAATTATGGAGGATATATCTAGGAAATGCTACAAGATTCAATGAGGTAAAACCAACATGGCTAAGAAGCTCACCCAGATTGCAAACCTAGAACATCTGAAAAGCCATGAAGAATAAATAACCCAGCCTTTGTAATATTTAGCGTTCAGCAAGCAAGCTATGTCTAGAAATGAGAGACTTTGCTTCGAGGATTGGAAGCACATAGAAAAGTGCTCTTCCAAACACGCCTCGAATGGACATCAAGTTGAATGATTAGCTTAGTTGAACAACCCTCTGTGATTTGATTCCAATCAAATTGGTCAAAACACGTTAATAACTTCCACAATGCAATGTTAGGAGGGTAAAGAACCCATGCATGCACAGGAGTTAGAAGTACAATGCATAAATTTAAAACATTTAGTGGACCGTGTGAACCACCCAGTTTGTTATGATTCTGATCTGACTACATCAGCAATCGAACACACATCAACATATAAGTAAACAGCATTACAACCTCTTGGTTGAAGAGATTCATGTAGAATCAAAACACACCCTCCAACTTCTCGGTTTGTTCCTGTTTGTAATGCCTAGCATGGCAATCATGAAAACGGTGACTACATTCCCACCAAACGCACAACAATGGACACCATAAAGGAGAAGCGAATCCAAGAAAAGTGAAACTGCCATACTATTTCATTTGAACCAGAAAAGACAAGGTATCAAATTTAAAGAATATATATTACTAAAGCACTCAAAAATCTATTTCCATCATACACTTGAAAAGCTACAAACAGAGATGCTCAATCAAAATCCCCTAAAACAACAGATGCTCTGTTAACTAGTTAGCGAACGAATGAAACTACGTAAACATTGATCATAAGATTACTTACTTCCAAAAAGAATGGGCCCAAAATGGGGCATAGGGACAAGAGAGAAGTGTGCAGTGAAAGCCTGTTTAAGTGGAGTTCTTCGATCATTATTTGTCTCTACAGTTGTAGTGGAACTTAGCACTTGTGGATATATATTAAAACCAGTTAGTGCGAGAGACAGCTCAATGATCGCCAAGTCGAACTAAAAGGGCTTAACCAAAAATTTGAAAGGCAAGAGCATCAGGTGATCCATTCTAAATTTAGCATCGAAAGTCATTGCATCCGACACATATCTAAAGATACAGAAATTACATATGGAGAAAAGATTCATCAACGAAAATATGTAGATAGAAGCCCCGATCAAGATAATGACAAAAGATCAGAAATACCACAAGCGCAAGCCGAAAGTGATTCGTCAAAACCACTATGGTTTGCGAGTAAAGCGATCGGAATGAGCAACAGAACAATTCTCATTCAACCAATCTTACCGGAAGAGTTTTCCGATACTCCGATTTGGTAGTAACCCCAATGCGGAAACCCGCTGCAATGTCATCACCAATTAAAAGATGCAAAGGAAAAAAAATGATATCAATATAACGGACTGAATCTAGCCATCATCGGAATTCAATCAACAAACGTCAAATTCCAAGACCTCAATTTCGTATAAGAAGCAACTTAAAAAAAAAAAAAAAACTACGGGAAGGGGAAGGGGAAGGGGGAGGAGCCACATGGTGTAAAGAGGAGGAACGGCCCGCCGTAGGGACTACGGTGGCGATGCTGTGGTGGCTCTCGATCCTCGAATACATCAGAGATCGGACATCCCAACGACGGTGACGGCTTGGTGTGAGACGGAGGAGAGGAAGAAATGGAGTTTCCAAAAAGTGCAGCAGAAGGGACTGGAAAACTTGAAATTGAAAAGGAAAAAAGTAATCCCGATTCATTTGGGATTTTTTTTTTTTATATTTTTTACCCAATAACAAATTTCAAACAAAACTGCTTCAATTTAATTGCTAGAAAATGCCCATTGCAACGAATATTGACTAGTTGGCGAGTTCAAATTCTTATTTGATATTAATGTGAACATTTCACGCTCTTATTTACAACGAAATCCACTCTAAATTAGTTTTTTTCTTTTTTTAAAAGGATGATCTCATTTTAGATTTTTATTTGAAATTTTTCTTAAATTATGTAATGACTATTTTAGCAAGAAATGCTGACTCATGCAATCCTCAAACATGAAGATGAAAAGGGTGAGGGGGTTCTGATGATGGGCCCCACCACCATCAGGAAGCTTGACAAAATGAAAATGGAGGAGCTGGACTTCAAAGATTTGCATAAAGGCTTGTTGGGTGATGGTCATTGATCTTTCGTTATTTCAATTTTTGATGGCTTGGCGTGAGAGGAAGGAGATGAAGCGATGGAGGAGTTTCTAAGTAGTGCGACAGAAGGGACCGGGCATAGGAAACTAGAAAGAAGACTTAATCCCAAAATTTTCTTTAATTTTGTTGTATTATAAATTTCAAACAAATTTGTCTCATTTAAATAATAAGAATGTCAATTACATCACGATAAAGATTTGGCCCATGGACGAAGCCGAATCCGTATTTGATCATTTATTTTCATTAAAGGTCTTTGTTTGATATTAATTGGGTCATTTCATGTTTTTATTTAAAATGAAATCTATTTTGCATTTTTTTTTTATAAATAAATTACTTGATTTCAGCTCTCTATTTGGAATTTTTCTTAAATTGTGTAATGGCTATTTTTAGCAGCGTAAAATGCTGGCATCGTGATCCTGCCCTTGTGCAAGGGCGCTCTCTGCCGTCCTTGGAAATATTGGAAATATAAAATGGATGAGGGGGGTTCTGATGGTGGGCCCCATCATTATTGTAGAATTCGGTGCCATGTTAATGTTGAAGTTTAAAGTTACATCTGCATTAGGCTTGTTGCTGACTTGCTGTGTTATTCAGATAAGTGAAACGGCGGTATCTTTTGAGATTGTTTGCATATAGTCCTCCTAAGAGATTAGAGACTTCTGAGCCTAAATTAGTCACTCCATGCTTTTATTTTCTCCCAAAATCGCGTCTATTGGAGAAGTTGATCCTTGCGTGCTTCTGAATAGTCATTTGTGTTGCAATTCCAAAGGTGTAACTCAGTTATGAAGGATAAGATCAAAATTTCTCTCTAGGATCTACCTTCTTGGTCCACTGATCTATCAGAAATAGGTAGTTTACTTAGGCAAATTCATTGCAGCTTGGGCTGTTTAAACCAACAAGTACCTCTTATTTTGTTCATGTGCCAACGAGAGATACGGTGGGACATCCTCACAAGCATGGAGCCAGAAGCTTATCTCTCTATTTGCTTTGCGAGAGAACCACTGAAAATTGCAGGTTTCTTGTGTTTAGTTGAATTTGACATACAGAGACTGACCAATTTGTGAAGATGACTAATTTCACGGTTCTCCCTGTCTTTTGATGCATCTCTGTTCATAATCAAGTTTGGCGAAGTTGGATTGCTACATGAGGGTATTCTTCTTGGTGTATTGATGGACACACAACCTCTACCCATTATGCATCCTTTTGGGGAGGAAAATTTGGTACTTCCCATCAAGAAATGCAAATTGTGCAAATGGAGGAAGAGGCTTTAATTTTTACTGGCAGGATAGCGTGCCTTTTGGATGTCTAGGGAAAAAGACATCTGATTTCTAATCAACTGGGGTATAGAGTTAACAGATATATTTCCTTCTCGGACCTTGAATCCCTGGCCTGCCATACAAATTAGGATGGAGTGTAAAATATGTTCTCTGCGATTATGTGTGCGTTCTTAGAGTGCTGTTTTCTCACATTATTGCTATTGGTGGTTTGAAATTTTAGTTTGATGAAAGAGTTCCTTTCTAATTCCATTTTCTAGTATGTTCACATTAATAAGAATAATTGATTTTGTAATTGTTGATTTTTTGGTTGGATGACTTGGGCAGAAAAATATTTGAAGACTAAAAAATCCGAGAAGCAGAAGAGGCAGCATGGCGCTCAAGAATAACAAAGGTGATTTAATATCTACTCTACCAGTGCCCCTTATGATTTTGTTTTTGATGCTCAATTTTTACGTGTAGCTTGTAATCTCGATGTATAGCTTGTGTTATATTGGTTTCTTGTGCAACATACCCCTAAAATTCCTCTGCTTTGTGATGCAGACTGTTATAAGGGTACGGTTTCCTGATAATCATACGCTAGAGGCTACATTTCATCCGTCAGAGAAAATAGAGAGTTTGATTGTTCTCCTCGAGAAAGTGGTAGCTGAACCTGAACTGCCATTTTATATATGTACGTTTGCTCACGTGATGTAACTAATTTGCAATATTTCAATGATTTTGATATTCACGTCTCGAGAATGTGTTTTTGGAAGCTAAAGCATAACGCAAATATCTGAACATGTTTCAGATACTGCTCCACCAAGAAGCAAATAAAAGACTTGTCTCAGGACTTTTACTCTGCCGGCTTCATTCCTGGTGCAATAGTTTATTTTTCATATGACACCCAGAAAGGTTTGTATGCTTATTATTGACCTCAAATGTAGTATCTTCCTTTTTCTTTATGCTTGCCACGGGTTGCTTCTTCATGTTATTTAGAGTGGCTCATCTTTAAGCTGTTTTAAAGAAACAAATTTGAGTTTTACTGTGTGCCTAAGTGATCCAAAACTGCCCCGAGTGCAGTTCACTTTTTTCTTAGCACCTCAAAGCTGAAGCACATTTACAGGTCCTTCTTGGTAATCTGCCTTGGGTATACTAACGTATACTGAAAGATGACCCACTCACATGAACTACCAACCGCTGCACGTTTGTGGCGATGTCAATCGAATAATTTGTTTTGCTTATCTTGTCATGTGTTCTTCCTTTACCAACCTTGATTCTATATTTGCAAGTAAGTCTTAAGATTAAACATATACGTGACCTTAATGAGTGACCGCGAACTTGGGAATCCAATTCTATACTTACATTTATTTCTGTGACCGCTAGTATTGTAAGGTTCAAGTGCTTGTTGCTTCTTCCTTGAGGTGTCGCATCGACCTTGCTAACAATTCTATGAACATGGATCATAATCCTTTGCCATTTCTTCTTCTCTTTTGACTTCTTCCTTGTCAAGTGATGCTAAATTTGACCGATGCTTATTTATCATTTGGTTGGAAACAGGAAAGGATCAAGGTTTCTCGAGACCTGCAACCCACGAGGTGTAACTGATAAGATGCACAGTAGTATAGACACAGAACAAGCTTTGCTGGCTATGAAGAGCTTTTGAAGCATAGGAGAGTGAGAGTGAAACTCTAGATTTCTCATCATTTGTTCCTAGCCATTTTGCTGCCTTGCAGCTATTATAGTGAAAGATGTTGATTTTATGCCATTTCATTTTCTATATTCTTATCATTAAAGTGCAAAATCTAGGGGATTGGAGAACGTCATCATGTGCACATCGGATGCTGTGCTAAGGAAGAAAGCTTTTGATGTACTGGAAAGGGTCAGTGTTTTTGACTTAAGATGTCTGCTCTTGCATCACTAAACAGCAATGACCCGCTCAAGAGGAAATTGAAGCAGCGGAAGAGCTTTTGAAGCATAGGAGAGTGAGAGTGAAACTCTAGATTTCTCATCATTTGTTCCTAGCCATTTTGCTGCCTTGCAGCTATTATAGTGAAAGATGTTGATTTTATGCCATTTCATTTTCTATATTCTTCTTATCATCAAAGTGCAAAATCTAGGGGATTGAGAACGTCATCATGTGCACATCGGATGCTGTGCTAAGGAAGAAAGCTTTTGATGTACTGGAAAGGATTAGTGTTTTTAACTTAAGATGTCTGCTCTTGCATCACTAAACAGCAAGTGTCGGTCAAGAGGAAATTGAAGCAGCGGAAGAGCTTTTGAAGCATAGGTAAGGGGTTTTGGCTCCAAAATTGCCGAACTCATTATATGCCCGATATATGCTAATTTGCCTACAGATCTTCAGGCAAAGATATTTGAACCCACGCCAGAAGGTGCTGTTAAGGTGGTCCTTGTGACAAATGGTTTTAAGGTTGTATTTTTAATTGATTCGCGCAGAGCATAAGTGGATACAGAATGTGGACAGGGCTCCCAACATTTCACTAGGACAAAATGTCCGGACGAGGATAAAGCAATTCTCTTTGATGAATAAGTTCAAGAAGAAAGTTCTCAGAGTGAGTCCTTGAACATTGCCTTGTTGGATTTCATTGCTGTTCTTAGTGCGAAATGTAGGTAGTAGCAGACAATTTGCCTGATGAGCAAGTGGATCATATCAAAGAGATGTTCGACGTGATGGACACCAATAAAAATGGAGATCTGACATTTGAAGAGTTGAAACATGGCCTGCACAAATATGGACAGCAAGTTGCTGATCCTGATGTGCAGATGCTGATGGATGCAGTAAGATCACCTATTCAACAGCTTAGCACATTTTTTTTGGACATGGTTTATGTTTTCTTCTTCCATGTCGAAGCATTGTATGCTGTGAAGTGCATGATTTTGCTTAAATTGCAAGGCATTTGGAAGATTAAGGACGGATTACATAATACGGAAATATGTTTTTCATCAATTAGTCAAAGATTTGATCATGAGGTTGTATCACCATTTCACATAATTACTAGAACTTCTTGCAAAATCAAGTGGGTTTCTGATGATTTGATGAGTCACGATTTCTTGTATTAGCATCTAAAAATAGAACTCCATCTTATATGAGAACAGGCTGATGAAGATGGAAGCGGAATGAACTTAAAGGAGTTTGTGACTATGTCAATCCACTTGAGAAGGATTGGCAACGATGACCACCTTACTCGAGCTTTTGAATTCTTTGACAAGAATTGAAGCGGATATATTGAATTTGATGAGTTGAAAGAAGCTTTGATAGATGACAATCTTGGTCCGAACAACGAAAATTCTATTGAAAACATCATTTTCGATCTTGATCTAGATAAGGTAATACATAACGAGGAACAACTTTGCAATTTGGAATCTATGTATATCTTGTTCATATACGAAATAGAGTGCTCATTCTGTGATGGATGTATTCTAGGACGATCGAATCGGTTATGATGAATTCAAGGCCATGGACTAGAAAATGGCTTCACGCCAGGAGTTGAGAGCGATGCTAAACGCGCTTAGTCGAAGATGTTCAAAGACAAACCTTCTTCTCTCGTAGGCTAAAAGATGTTCCACCCATGGCTTCTTAATCTAATCCAGATGAATCGTGGAGAAACAAAATCGAAGTCTCATCAAAAGGGTATTGGGAAGGAGGCATTATACAAAATCATTGCATCGGTTTGCTACCTTTGCAAGGACATAAATGCTGTGAAAATTTTGAAGAAATGGGGTATAAATAGTCAGATTCCTACACTGCTTGGCATTTAATTTTTATGTTTTTATTTTCCCTAATTAAAGGGAAAATCAATTGAAACTACTAATCAGAGTTGGTTTGCAATGCCCATCCTAATCAACTTAAGGAATTTGGAGCCCCATGTTGCGGCAACTTGACCATCTCCATGAGCAGATGGTTTTTGGTGTTAAATACAGAGCAATGTCATCGTAAAGTCGCATATTAACTTGCAAACTCATTTCATAGGATACTAGATCTTCTAGCTCATATCGAGTGAAATCACGCAAGTTTGAATACATAACACATGATATATTGTAAAACTCAGCTACGTCAATCAATTTCATGAAGTGAATTCACCCCTTAAGCCCCTTCATAGATTGTGGCGCTGTCGTTGAGATAAAATACGTTGGATGATATCATCTAGACGTGTATATCAAATATACGACCAAATGAACCATTACATATGTACTCATATAGACCAAAATTTCAAATCGTAACTTGAATATTGCAAATAAACTAAACAACTTGAGCTCATCCGTTGATACCAGGAATATATTAAAATTAAGATACATAGCTCTATATGCTTCGCAACATTCAAATAAAGCTCATAAGAGACCCATCCAAGCTTCAAAGCAGCTATTGCTGTTGTCCACAAACCGGTCATGTTCCCATTAAAAGTACATTGCTTTTTCATGTAATGAATGACTGAACCCATGCGTTCATTGATTGTGCACGTTCATATGAGAACTGCAATTCTACTTCAGAAAAATTATCTGTTTGGAGTACATCATACACAAGCAGAATCATCCTTTCGGTTTTGAACCGTCTGAGTAAAAACCGTCTTGAGTGAGAGCGCCCCCACGCATCCAACAGAATACGAACTCTGAAGTAATTCCTTTCAAAAAAGGGTCAGATGAACTCCAATAGACAAAGTAATATGCGAAATATAAGACAAATGGAGTACATTTGCCTCTTCCACGCAAATAGATGAAATATTAAATGATTGGTGACAGTCACTATTTCTCTCTTTGCCAAAGTAGTACGGTACTGAGGATGAAACCCTACAGCCTATATACATGGGCCGGCATTATAGGCTGCCACCATCAACACACAACAACAATAAACACAGGCCAAAAGCTGCTGCTGCTCGTGCTTTAATCAGTCAGCACACCACACCAACAGTTGAGCCTCCTAATAATTGATTTGTCACTGGGGAACTTGAACGATTCATACCAATAATCCCCTTATAGGACACCCCATGCGCTTGAACTAGTTCCTTGTCCATGAAAGTTGTGTTTCTGGTGAAAACCATCCTTCTTTGTAGATTTTCCTGTCACTGCCCTCATCGGCGATGCTGGGAAATCTGGCAAGTGGTTGCAGATTTAACATTAGCATACGTGCAATGATTGCAGGACCAGTGAGACAGGTCATCGGTTCGGCTGGCAGTTCCTTTTCCCCTTCCACCACCTCTACTTGCCTTGCTGCTCCCTCCATTCTTAGAGCTTGCTGCCCTACTGCAACCACCATGGGAATCCACATCTGATAGCCCATTCTCCAATGCTCTCACGAGGTTCTCAAAGTAGTTTCTGGTCACACTGTAGCAGCAAAAACAGATGTAAGAATGTCAAAACGCATGTCTCTGTGCACACATGGCGCTCCTTCTGGAATTCACACCAGAGGCTATTAAGAAAAGTGCCTACATAAACTACATTGCAGCTGAAGTAAAGAGGGCCACCGATTTTTTCAATAAAAGGAGAGCATGTTTGTGATGGGAAAACAGCTCCGAGAATTCTTGTTTCCCAATAATACTCTATGAACTTAAATAAATAAACAAAAATAGTCCAACAGCCTTATAACAACCAACCAATGCCATATGCACTGGAAGATCATATTCTTGGTAAGTCCACCGTCCAGGTTTGCCTTTCGAATCAACAATCTTTTTAGCATAAAAATCCAGTCAAAAGAACTAGTGAGAATGCTTTTGGCTCGAATCAACTTCTAAGTTAACATCAAACTGCAGAGTCAATATTATTCCATAAAGTAAACTTTGAAGCTCGAATCACCTTTACGAGACTTTTTTTGAATCATAGCCTAACTATTTCCCATTTCATAGATGGATATCTAGGGACTCAAGTCTATATAAAATTGACTGTACACAATTGTAATTTGTACCAGACATATTTTACTCGACTAATTATCAAAATTGAATCTAACAAGAAGATACCTGGAAAGTCCAGCTAACTTGGTGTGGAAGTCATTAAAGTTACAAGAAGGATTCTCATCACTAAGGAACTGGTGAAGTTCCTTCTCTGCACACTGATGAAGCCTTTCCAATCCAGACTCTGCCTCACCTGGTAAAGAAACCATTTCATGTAAGTAGATACGAAAACAAGAAGGATATGCGTGGCCATTGTCTATCCACAATCCTACTCTCCAATACAAACCTTTCTGTAAAACCTCAGCTCTATCCTGTCATCCCACTTTAACAAAACATATTGCCACAACAAATCATGAAAGATACAAACAACCGGCACTAGGTTGATCAAACTTTAGCATGTCCCATCACAACATTCTCCACAAGGTCAATTTTATTTCTATAAAAGAGCTTCAATTCCATTCACACAGGTTGTCAACATGGCACCAACAAGTTCACGAATAACAAACTCTCAAAACATATATTTTCAGCATGAATCCCCGGCCTGCTCTGATAAACTGGGTATGACTAGAAGGCAGACAAAATAACAGAGATAAGCCTGATAAAACTGTCCGGAAACAGGATAAAAAGACTCCAATAGAAAAGGTGACATCAAAACAATAATGTTAATTTTGACAACACCATATCAGTCATTAAAAGTATTCCAAAAACCCATCCCAGTCAGATCTGTTGAAGCGCCTCTCCTACCACTACTAGCTCAATCAAAGCTTCGAAATGTAGCAGAGTGATTGGACTCCATTTCCATCGGGTCCCATCCACCACCCTCCACAGAAAAAGACCTTTATCCTATAAATTTCATATTGATAGACATTTGTCGAGTCAGAAGGATGATGAATGTAGAATTTTAAGATCAAGCACAAATATAGACACTTAAAACAAAGTCTACCTGGTATCTCCAAGAGATTTCCCACCCCCCCCCAACAAAACATAAAAGAAAAGAAAAATCAACTGGAAAATTATATAGGGAAAATAACACTAGTCAGTTTCCACGCAAGCATTGACTTGTTATATAATCCATACAGATGGTTCTTCCTGCCTGTTGGTAGTTCTATATCTGTATAGGACCAGATGGGAGTACTAAACATGCATAAATAAATCAAAGGAGAATTGCAGTGGCTAAACTTAGTATTTTTCCTAAAATAAGAAAAAAAGAAATGACACATTTAGAATTGCTGTATGTTCAAACTTCAAACTGACATGGGTGACATCATTATCCTCTAGACAAATCATCCAATTTAGCATTATTGGATCTCCTCCAGAGAAAATATGTGAATGCACTAAACATATGATAGCAAGAACAAGCATATCCATCTGTTAAGAAATTCCAAGGATTCCAAATTTAACTACAGAAAGGACATAATTGTGGAACTCCTGTATGCAGTCGACTGGTTGATTTTAGAAGGTCCAAAGGTTACACCATATATGATAGCCCTTTAGGCCATCAAATATCTCATACTGCTGATAAAAGCATGCCCAAATAGGACTATCTATGTCCAACCTAGTAAGTAAGTCACATAAAACATTCTTGTTTCTTGAAAGAGGAAAGACCACACAATCCATTGTACACCATTGTCATAGAACCCAAATGATGGCAAATTCTACATGCTTAAAGTTATCTGTACCAGTTCATGTTTTCAGATTCAGCACTGTTCTTCATGATCCACTGTGCCACAGTGCCACAATCTACTGGACGGTCCTCTGTACACTGCAGCAGATCAAATCAAAAGTATGTCAACACACTACTTGCTACATATTGATACAAGAAATTTCCAAAAAGAAGCTTACATTCCAGCAAAAGTTGAAAGAGCATTGGTAGGAAACATCGTAACCTTCACTGCCAGCAAAATATTCTACAGCGTATTCACAACCGGGGCAGGACACCACTTGGTCTGGCAGTAGGAAAATGAGGTAAAGGAAATTATATTTCATTTAACAGGCACCCAATAGTGCAAAGTCATTATCACACTTAAAAAAAAAAAACTTCACACAAAGAAAAAGAATACGGTTGCACATATACCTTTCTATTGTCTTCAATGTACGAGGCGAAGAAGATATTGAGAATACTTTTCTTATCTTCTTTGGCGCTAATAGATTTATCATGTCTTGACCGACTGCAGCACCACAAGATGGATCAGGACATCTCAATGTTAAACATCCACGACCATTGTTTTTTGATGTGCTTATGTAACCTATCACAATGCTCGCATTCATTAAATGACAGCAAAGACGCAGGAGTAAAAGCATGTAAATTTCTAAGGTGCACAGTTAATCCAAAGAAATACTTCAAGAGAGTGATATCTATCAGCTGAAGACAAACACACAGGGATGATGATATCACATGACGTGGTCATGTGGTACTAACTGAGACTCGCTTCCCACAACCCATTGCGAATCCTCTTGTTCCATCTGGCATGCGAGGTCCTGGAGGCTGCTTCGCCACAATTGCAGTCTCATTACTGGTGAGACTGTTCAAAGAAAAACCCCCAAATGATTTCCCCGATTATTCTGATGGTATTGGCCTCCTCTACGTCCTCTTCCCGGGCCTCAGCCTCGGCTCTGCCCTTCCTGCATTGTCATGGAATCCAAGTTTTCAAACTGATGCTCAACCAATAGCGCTGCCATACAGAAGTCTAACCATAGGTCCAAATTTGCGATTTAATTTGGCATCATTTTAGTTTTAAGATTGAGACAACACTCATCATATTCCCCTGGAAGTGAGCATCAGATTGCTCAAAAAGACTCCTCAAGTTGTTGCTCTGGTCGTTGCTCAGATATAGAAGCATCTTCTTCTTCCCAGGGTTCTTCTCCATCATGTCCCTTCTTTCCCGTGCTTGAGAGGGTTTTGCCTAGAAGCGGGAAAAACCAACAAAGATGAATTATCCCAGTTTAGCAGAGTGCATTAAACCCAAACAAATCTTCAATCAATATTTTTATTAAAATCTCAAATGCATGCACATAACACAGTATGAAGTGAAGATCCCAGTCTTTGTCACCCAGCTTTCAGCAAGACTGCAGTAAATTACCATGCATAGAATGAGAAGTGAAGTCGAGCATACATTCAGGCTTTGAACTAGAAAAATTTTTAACTATAAAATCTGCCATCCCACCTGCACTGAGGTAACACTGATTCTACAGAAAAATGTTAATCTTTTAACAGTCACATTCATTCAAATTTTTTTGCACCACATACTGTGAACATGCAAGTAGCATTAATTCAGTCTCATCAAAAGCAGGATGAGCAGACCCTATATTCCTAAGTGGAAAATGTCAGTTCTTATCAGTGACTTTCTATGCATGATTTCATTTGCATGATTTCATTTCTTTTCACATCACAGACATTGTCAACCTGTAAGTGCCATTTATTCAGCCAAAAAAGGGACAGGCAGCTTTTGAATGTGGTCATTTTTACGATTTTTAAAATGATGGCTACCTATTTTTTTACCATAGATTTACATAAATTTGAAACTAAATGCTTTCGTGCAACTAAAGAAGAAAAAGAAGACAGATACCCTGTGTCTAGCATTAAAACGAACCCTTAGGCCACTTCTCTAGTTCCCCTCATCATTTAGCTCTTCAACCTGCAATAATAGGACATGTACATTTTTAATTATGATGAGAACATTATACATCATGATGCAGCTTATTGATAGAGGAGTACTCACTGTTTTCTCAGCTACATTGATGGATTCATATTGCACAAAAGCATGCAACTGCATAAAATATACAATGTCAGATATTAAGGACCAATCTGGATTGACATTTACTTATTGCTTAATCTAAAACTCACACTTTGATTCTTTCAATCTGAAACTCCTTAAATTTTCACAGCCCTTAAATGATGGCACATAGACTCACATAAGATTTTTCATTATAGTTTAAAATTTGACAAATATTTCAAATTTTGGCGGGAAAATAAAAAAATACCTTTTTTGCTTTTACTTAAGTCCAAACAAACATGCCCTAAACTTTCATGAGCACACTTGACTATAAAAGAATATTGATTGTGCTTAATCAAAATTCAACGAGATAGGCTACAGATGATTATCTTTGTTGAAATCCGATAGAAACGAACACAGAGACAAGGGCCACCAGACACTTCATCAATCCATGATTCTAAACTATAGAACAGAAACACAATGCAAAATAATGCATGAAGTTAGTATAGAGTCTCATGCAACCAAAATAGAGGACCTACCACTACAGTGATTAATAGTAAAAAAGATAAAAGAAAAATCAAAACAATGATAAGAGGTTTGAATAGTTCATCTCCTCAAGCTGCGAATACCTTGTTAGTATAATGCACGCCATCAGCCTTTCCCGATCTGGGTGCTGCAGAAGCTCCGCCATTGGAAGCTTGAGGCTGATGGCGTGCATTCTCTAACAGCATGATCTTGAAGAACTAAGTATGACAATACCTTGAAAATGCGTTGCCAAAACTTAAAGGCACACAAGTTAGCCATTAACATCACCTCCTTTTGATTAATTTGGGGGGTTGTTAGTATCTCCACTAAAGTAACAATTTATGTACTCTCTGAACTGGAAAGAAAGGAGAATAACCAATAAGAGTAATGTTTTTTCCTGTTGGTGGATCTAGGTACTACAATTTGCATTTTCTTGATGGGAAGTACCAAAATTTTCCTCCCCAAAAGGATGCATAATGGGTAGAGGTTGCGTGTCCATCAATACACCAAGAAGAATACCCTCATGTAGCAATCCAACTTCGCCAAACTTGATTATGAACAGAGATGCATCAAAGAGCGGAGAACCGTGAAATTAGTCATCTTCACAAATTGGTCAGTCTCTGTATGTATATCCACATGAGGTGAAAATCTCCGTACATTTCTTTTTCTTGATTTTAAACTTCCTTGAATAATGGAGGAGATGGTTTGCCCAAAGACTCGTGGACTTCGACTTGGAAAAGCTTTTGGACTATTATCAAAGAAAAAATTGTTGGATGATGATTATTGATCTTTTGTTATTTCCATTTGGAAGGGTTTCGATACTTTATAATCTTATTTATCTTGAAGTCTTCTCCCTTTCGACCAGAATTATCTATACAAAACAATGATTTCAAAAAATACATAGTTTTTAAAAGGTATTTGCTTGTAAAATTTCTTGCCTTGAATCAAAAGATTCAAGGAGGGTTAATGCAATCCAGTCGTCCTCTCAAATCCAACAAGAGGAGGGGGAGGAGCCGTGTGGTGAAAAGGAGAGGAGCGGCCTGTCGTCGGGGCTACGGTGGTGTTGCAGCATGGCTGCCAATCCTTGGGTACATCAGTGATTGGACTTTTCAACAGTGGCAACGCTGGTGTCAAGGGTGATAGCAATGACTTGGCGCAAAAGGCAGGAGGGGAAGAAATGGAGAGATAAAAAAGGGGAAAATTGGGCCCGCAAGCTTAGACTTTTATTTGAGGTTAAATTGGCAACTTTATATCCTAACTTATAAAGCAAAATCGACACTTTTCTTTTTCTTCTTTTAAGCTTTCTCTATATGAAAATGGAGGAACTGGCCTTGAATGTTTTGCAGAAAGATTTCTCGACTTTGACTTAGAAAAACTTTTGGACTATTATTACAAGAAAATTTATTAGATGATGATTATTGATCTTTCGGTATTTCAATTTTGAAGAGCATAGATGCTTTAGGATCTTC
Organism: Eucalyptus guilfoylei; assembly: GCA_016097605.1. Taxonomy (NCBI): domain Eukaryota; kingdom Viridiplantae; phylum Streptophyta; class Magnoliopsida; order Myrtales; family Myrtaceae; genus Eucalyptus; species Eucalyptus guilfoylei. The sequence goes on from CM027866.1 coordinate 10,133,966, forward strand.
TTTCTATTGAGTTCTTCTTCTTTACAACCACATTTGTTAGCAAAAAGCATTCATATGATACGCATGGCAAAACAATTACCAATCAATGCTATATTTATTCATGGTTAGTCAATTAAACAATTTTTTACACAATGTCTATTAAGGCTTTGTTCGTTTTGCGAAAAATATCGAGTTTTTGAAAAGTGTTTTCCAAGAAACCATTTTTTAGAAAAATGAATTTTTTTTTTTGTATTTGTTTGAAACTTGATCATGAACTAGAAAATATTTTCCGCTGTTCGGTTTGGAAAATTCAGTTTGATTTCCCTTTGTGCATTCATTTTAACAAATTTTTTATTTTCTAAAAAAATCAATTTTTAATTTTTCTTTCTACTTTTTTCTTTTTTCTTTTTTCTTTTCCTCCTCCTTCTCAAGTCGATCGTCATGGCCACAGCGATGGTCGGTGAGCTCCAGGTCTCGAGCCTTGCCAAATCGACAAGCGAGAGGCTCACACTCACCGACTTGGCAAGGCCCAAGCTTGAGGGCTTGGGTCTCGCTAATCGGCAACCGAGTGAGTTGCTCACCATAGGCTTGCTCGATTGGCGAGTGGTGAGCCTAACTCGTTGATCTGGTGAGGTTTGAAGTCGGCAAACTAGGGACTTGCCTATGGCTGGTACAAAAGAAACAAAAAAAAATTTTTAATTTAAAAATTAATTTAAAAAAAGAAAAGAAAGAAAGATAGAAAGGATAACATGGGTATGAGATAAGAGAGAGCGAATGAGAAAAATATTTTCCCAAACTTAAAGGTAAAAAATATTTCCCCTATTATAGAAGACTTTTTTTCATTGATCAAAAATATTTTCGGTTTAGTTCATTTTCTGTGGAACGAACGTTAGAAAATCTGAAAAACGTTTTCTGGAAGTTGTTTTTTACGAAATAAATTGAACTTAAATTCCTCATTGTTCCACTGTGGAAAATGGATTTCAAGTCACCCCCCTTACCCTCGGCCATGCTGCCAAATGATATCATATCATAAGAAAGTCCCCCAACGTGAAAGTCCCCCAACGTGGAAGGAGCAGCTTTACTATTTCTATTATTATAGAGATGGGAAGTAGTCTATGCAGATTGAGCCATTCTGAGTTGGTTTTTCATGGTCTTATACTTCAAAGACCTCTCATTACTCCTAAATTAGCCCACAAATAATTTTATAACTATCCTTTTTCAAAATGGTGATCCCGCATCTTTTATGAGTTGTCTAGTAAGATCTTGAGCTTAAATCGTCATTGGTATACCTAGAGCTCGACTATGATTGCTAGCGCTTATAGTACCATAACCGCTTTAGTAGTTGATGTCCACTCATTGGAGATTTTTTTTCATCTATATTGTGTTTATATATAATCCAATAGAAAACTAAAATGATACTCATTAATAACATGTATTAGAAAATGATGTTAGCGATTAATATCTTTCATCCTTGAGCACTTTCAAATAGATAAATTTATCCTTGGATTTCTTTGACTTCAAATCATCACCTTCTTGCTCTTTGCCCTCTTATTTTATCTTTTGATTTCTCATTTCACTTATATAATTTCATAGCTTGGTTGTTCAAACATGTAAATGTGCAGAGTATTCCTTATGCATTCATTAAGCAACATATTCAGGAAAAGCAAAGAGCAACTCTTAGGGTTCCAACAGTGAAGTTCATCAGGAGCTATAGACTCGTCAGAGGGGCTCTGTCTGTCCTTTTGTCCCGGTTGATGTGCATTTCAAAGAGAAATTCATTTGCGTGTAGGCAATGTCTACATGAACGAATGAACAAAGATAATCACCTGAAAGCCTCCATTCTTTGTAGCAATAGCTTCTCAATACCATATGCTTCTCATTACTCGTGACTTGGGTACCTCCACGTAACAATGTGCTTTTTCTTCTCCACATTTATCGAAAATCCACAAAGACACTTCCTCATATCTCCACGTTTTGTATTTCCTGAGAGTCTTTATGCTACAAAAACAAATGCAGCAATTGCCCTGTCATCAATGAAGAAGTTGCCTAAATATGAGCTTTTGGAGCTCACTAATTTCCTACCCCCCAGGGACCCCCCTTCTCAGGACAGAATGAAACAACACATAATATTGATACTAATAACCATGAAGCAAAGTTCAACCCCTAGAATAGCAGAGCACGTAATCAACAAATTGAATTCGACAATACTGAATCACCGACTAATTACCCTCATAATCAAATGGAACAACAATTTAGAGAACAACTGTTAAGCTATGCAACAATAGGTCACCCATCAAAGTTACGAGGGCAAAGAGACATCGAATAGCAAAAGCAATTACTACTTCAGAATAGGACGAGCATGTCCAGAATGTGTGAATGATTGCTTACCCTTTCGAACAAAAGAAGGAGACATGAAAATTTCTGAGGCTAAAACCAAAAATTACAAGCTGAGGTAATCAGAGCAATAACAATGGTCCCATCCTGCGTCAACGATCTTATAATGGGCACATGTGCCATGTATTATCTCATTTTTCTATGCTTATGTTGATCCCACCATAATATTAATATCAACTGAAAAGGAGACTTTGAGTAAACACTGATTAAATTTGCGACCACACAAAATATTCACTCCTTGACAACAACGCATTCAAATAATGCAACTAAACACACTGCATTAATAAATTAGTGACTGCCAATCTGAAAAAAACTAGAGGATGAGGAAGCACTTTGTTGAAGGGACATACTAGAGATGTTACACCGTTCATGAGCAACTCTCATTTGCACGCCACGAGCCATTCTCGTGTCCGATAGATCCTGCGGGTGACAAGTGATCTAATGAGGCCGGATTCGGAAAAAGCTTCCTCCAGGTGGGATGGCTATGTCTTCACGAGGCTTGGGAGTGATAGGCACTGACTCTTGCTGCAGCTCCTTTTGAAACTATAGGGACTGATATATTGCCAGCCGACATGTAGTTCATATTTGTAGCAAAATTTATAACGTAGTCAATCGCCTCCATAGCGAAATTGAATTTCATGAACTCCACAACAGGCCTGAGACCCTAGAAAGCAGCACCGACTTCAACTCCAGCGAAACCAGCCTCTGTGATTGCAGTGTCAACAACTCTCTAAGTCTCAGGTCCATACTTCTGCCAAAAAAAACAAAAAAAAACCTCGGTATTCTCCGACCTCCTCACCCATTAGAAAGACTCTAGGATCTGCAGATATTTCATTGTCAAATGCAGTATTCAGAGCCTCTCTCACAGTCATCCCTTTTGCGGTGGCAAAACTATGTTATGGCGTTTCTGCGTCACAACTTTTCCACAACCTCTCTCAACATCGCAGCATCCAAGCCTCTGGCAGTGGCTTTTCCTATTAGAATCAATAACATCATGCGCTCTCGAACTTGAACTTGCTCTCACCGCCAGATAAAGCTCGCTAATTCTCTCTCTCTCTCTCTCTCTGGCTCTGGATTCCCCTGATTCATCTCCAGCAATTCAGATCATCCCCACAGTGAACGACACGACCAGATTCCATACTCGAATTGTAGCCACCCTGATTCAAGTCGTTGCTTTCCTGTCGGGCTCACGCCACCATCGCCGCTGAACCATCGTCAGGCCTGTTTCATTTCCAAGACAAATTTCGATTCATTCCAGAATATGTGGTGTCGATTCTTGCCTCGTTCTGTTCGCTCCCACTTCACCGCCGTCTTTCGAAATTCCATTACTTCGCCCATCCACGCCGCGCGCAAAGGGGGATGCCTAGTGGTGTTAACTGTTTACAAGAGCTTTATCCGATTGCCAAGGCTAAGGTTGGATGGATCATCATCATCATCTGGCCACGATCCGCAGATTCGAAGGATGAGATTCTTCGGTTCCACTCTCGGCACTCCCGCCGGTCCAGCGTCGCTTCATTAACCGCGCCAGCCGAGGCCAATCTAAGTCTGTCATCATCATCCAAGACGATACGCCGAGTAGGGGTGATCAGGTCCAGGGTGGGTAGGGTCTAGACCTAGACCCTGTACCCGACCCTGTTATAATCGGTTCCCTTTTTCTGGACCCTATACCCGACCATGTTTGTATTGGACCTTGTACCTGACCCACCCTGTTTTTCTGATCCGGTTCCAGGGTCAACCCTGTTTCCATTGGAACCTGTTTTGCAATCTCCCGATATCCTATACAATTTCGAATTTTATATTAATAAGCGAGAAAATAACGTAATCCTCCTAATTTATATTGAAACATTAAACATTGGTAATAAATTAATACATTAACTTTTTGACTAAACAAAAAATTAAGGATCCATAGGGCTAATTATAATAAATAAAATCATAAGGCAAAGAATTAGCAACAAACATGGGTCTAACATTAGTCTTATTTTCACGACTACTACATGAAGCTACTCATTTATGCAAGCATAACTCCTCCTACAAAAGAGAAATTAGGCGACCCAATCCATATGATACACAAGAATTTGGCGGCGACGAACACCGTTCGTCCATCAGAGGGTGTGAGAGGGAGCCGATGAGGGATGGAAGCAAGTGAGGAAGAGGAATGACAAAGGAGGAGTGCCATGCGTGTTTGAGAGAGCCAAGAGGAAAAATATCATGTGATTGCAAGAGTAAGAATAGAAATCGAGAGAAAAAAAAAGGGTTTTGGACCTCTAACAAAACCGGTTCCAAAACCGGTCCGAGAACCGGTTTCCGGGTGGGTAATCACTCAGAACCTGTTCTAGGACCGGTTTAAACCGGTTCCGAATTTTGGGAACCGATTCCCGGACCGGTTTCAATGGGAACTGGTTCCTGACCCTGTTTTCTAGATGGGCCGGTTCGGGAATCGGGTATACCCGGTCCGGTTGCACACCCCTAACGCCGAGCGTGAAGATTGGCGGCAGCCAGCATGAAGAGAAAAACAAATGAGAATAAAAAAGGCGCGAAGCGAAAGCGGGGGATGGAGATGATTCGGATGTTGTGTGGAAAAACGGCGCAAACGGGAGAAGCCTGGGGTTGTTCCGGAAAAAAGTAGGTAAAAAACTCCAAATTATATTCATTTTTGTTGCATTTATTTTTCTTTCTGTTAAAATTATGTCCATGGCATTTTTATCCTAAATTTTTTCTTATGACAAAAAAAATCCTAAATTTATACAAGTGAGACATTCACATTTTATTAAGATTTCGATGATTTTATATTTTTTTCAATTGAAGTTAACATCGTTCACTTTCCGTCATCTATATAAGCAAATTTTTTTTAACCATATTTATTGACAAAGGGTAAATATGTTAAAACAATTAGGGTAAATGTGTAATAGTAGGCAAAATTTGGAATTTTTTTAATGGTTTTTCCCCCTTTTTTCTTAGCCTCATCAATAATCAATCACAACTCATAATTGAGAATATGTCGATCTCTCTCATGGAAGCAAGTCCATTTGCTTGTTGCTTATTGGCCACCACCAGGCTCCCATCGCCCTTTCCCTCCTAGATGTCCTTGGTGGTGATTATGTCGATTGCTCTTGTCCCTTTTAGTATTAGGAAAACGCTTTCGTCTCTAGATTGCTTAGATGTTGAATTTGCAGCTTAAAATTTGCTTTCGTAGATCATGCAAATCTGTCATCCGTGACTTGTTCTTACTTGAATGAACGGTGTTTTGATGTCATTTGTGAAAGGAAAATTCACTTTTATCCCTCGCAACTTCAGTTTCATAGAAATATTTTTAATTTCCACATGTCTTTCGACTTCATATTTCTATTTAAATTTCCTCTTATTGGAAAATTGACCCAACATCATTTCCGGCTAATGGCGTACGATGACGAATGGCGTCGGAAATGAGGGATTCCAAGATTTCAAGCGATCTTCGATTAGGAATGGCTCGTGGCTTTATCAGCATGTGGGGTGGGCTATAGAGGGGCTGCAGCCGATTAGGCTTGATGGACTTCAGGCGAAATTTTATCTTGTCAGAGCTATGTGAATTGGGCCACGAACCAGATAAGCACCCCTTTTTAACACCCATCATTTTCTAAACGTTTTTATTTTTTTAATTAGTTTATTATTTGTTTGTTTGTTAATCTATTCTTTTTTGCTCTCTCTTGTTGTTTTTGCTATTTTCTATTTTTGTACTTTTATAGATATGGACGCTTGAATTTCTGACAAAAATTCAAGTGTCAACAATATACGTGATAACTTTACCCAAAAATAAAAACAATATACGTGATAATATTAAAGTTAGTGCCACGGGAAGCTCGATACCTTCGTAAATTGGTTGGTTAACAAGTGCATTCTACATTGACTAATACATTCCCCGAAAATATTTTCCGCAAAACCAAAAATCATAAAGAGGGCGGGAAGGAAAAGCTTCTCCCCTCCTAAAATTAGTCAAATTTAAGAGTATATGAATCAAAATGATATTCTATATCAACATTACCAACAATTTCTTTGTTTTGTTACTCCCCCATCTCCTTGCGGACTCATCTCTAGTTTTGATACACATAAACCAGTTTGAATGTAATAATTCTCATTTCTGGACTCAAGATCTACCATAGTTTGAAGGAGAGGAGTACCAAAGAAAGCTTCTCTTCCTAGCACGAGAGCGTGAGCAAAATCTTACGAGATTTCATTTCCACGATGGATACGTTCCTCGGTGGGTGGCAGAATAATTCAAGAGTTACAGATTCTGCATCAAATTGGATAAAATAATCTAGCCCTAGACATAAGATCAGGAATCACTATGGTTTACATGTGAAGCCACTGGAATGAGCTACAAAGCAATTCTCATACAACTGATTTGATTTGATACTTTGGTTTCGCAGCAACCCTAATGGCAAATCTTGGGGAAACAACATCACCATTTAAAAGAAGAGAAGAGAAAAAATGATAAATGCATTGAATCTAGCATCAATCGAAAGTGAATCAACAAATGTCAAATTCCAAGACCTCAATTTCACATAGGAAGTAGCTTACAAATCCACAAGGATACTTCCTCGGATCTCCATTATCTGTATTTCCAGAGAGTTTTTAAATATAACGTCACTAGAAACATGTATACAAGAGAAACAAATGCCCCAAACAGCCTATCATCAATGACGATGTTGCCTAGGAGGGAGCTTAAGGAGATCACTAATTTCCTACCCGCATTATTACAGAATGAAGCAACATATAATATTGATACTAATAACCATGAAGCAAAGCAGACCCAAATAAAAATTCATTCAACCCCTTAGAATACCAGAGCATGTAATAAACAAATCGAATTTGACATGACTGAATCATGGACTAATTTAAAGAATAGCGGTTCAACAATAGGTCACCGATCAAAGTTCATGAGGGCAAAGAGTGTCATTGAATAGCAAAAGCAATTACTACTTCGGAACAAGACAAGCATGTCCAGAATTTGCAAATGATCCCTTTCGAACAAAAGAAGGCAGGAAAAGGACGAAGGAGACGTGAAGCTTTCTGAGGCTAATACCAAACATCACAAGCTAAGTTAATCAGTGAAATAACAATGCGCCTACATTATTATATTGAGCATATGGGTCATTTTGGTACCCTCATATTATCAACTGAAAAGGAGACTTGAGTAAACGCCAATTAGATTTGCAACCACACAGCCTATCCACTCCTTGACGACAAGGCCTTCAAATAATGCAACAAACACATTGCATTAAGAAATTGGTGACTGCAAATTTGGAAAAAGCAGAGGATGAGGAAGAACTCCGGTTGGAGGGACATACCGAAGATGTTACACCGTTCATGAGCAACTCTTATTTCGCACGCCACGGACAATTCTCGCGTTCCATAGACCCTAAGGGTGATGAGGGATCTAACAACGCCGGATCCGGTGAAGTTTCCTCCGGGTGGGATGGCGATGTCTTCACAGGGCTTGGGAGTGTAAGGCACCGACTCCTGCTGCAGCTCCCCTTGAAACCGTAGGGACTGATATATTGCCAGTCAACATGCAGTTCATCTTTGCAGCAGGATTTATAACGTGTTCAATTGCCTGCATAGCAAAGTTGAATGTCATAAAATCCATGACAGGCCTGAGACCATAGAAAGCAGCACCGACTTCAACTCCAGCGAAACCAGCCTTTGTGATAGCAGTATCAACAACCCTCTCAGGTCCATACTTCTGCCAAAGAAAAGAACCTTTAGACACATTGAAAGACTCTAGGATCTGCAGACATTGCCTCATCAAACGCATCATTCATAGTCTCTCTCACAGTCATCTATTTGCCTGCAGTAGCATTACTACGTAACGGCATTTCTGCGGCACAACTCTTTCACAGCCTTTCTCTCAACAACACAGCATCCAAACCTCTGGCAGTGGCTTTTCGTATTAGAATCGATAACATCATGCCCTCTCAAACTTGAACTTGCTCCAACCGCTAGATAAAGCTCGCTTATTCTCTCTCTCTCTCTCTCTCTCTCTCTCTCTCTCTCTCGAATGGTATCCTTGGAAACAGAGTCTAGCTTCGTCATTCCATCAAACACCTTCCTTGCAAACTCGACGGATTTTTCTCTGACCAATATTTTTTTTTTCCGCATCTCTCTCTGGCTCTGGATTCCTTTGATTCATCTCCAGCAATTCAGATCATCCCCACAGTAAACCACACCATTAGATTCCATAATCAAGTTGCGGCCACTCTGATTCAAGTCCTCGCTTTCATGTCCTTGCCTATGTTTGGACCAGATTTATCTGTCACCGGGCCACCTCGGGCTTACGCTACCATCCCCGCAGAACCATCATCAGGACCATTCTCATGTCTGATTGAACTTCCGAGTCAGATTCCAATTCACTCCAGAATATGTCCCATCGACTCTTGCTTCGTTTTGCTCGCTCCCACTTCATTGCCGCCTTTCGGAATTCCATTATTCCGCCCATCTATGCCGCGCGGAAAGGGGGACGTGGGATGGTGTTCACTGTTTACAAAGCCTTTTATCCGATTGCCAAGGCTGAGGTTGGATGGATCATCATCATCATCATCATCATCATCTGGATACGATCCGCCGATTCGAAGGATGAGATTCTTTGGGTTTCGCTCTCGGCATTTCCACCGGTCCGGCGTTGCTCCTTCAACCGCAGCAGCCGAGACCAATCTGAGTCTGTCGTCATCCGAGACAATATGCCGAGCGTTAAGATTGGCAGCGGCGAGCACGAAGAGAAAAACGACGGAGAATTAAAAAAAAAAAAGGCGCGAAGCGAAGCGAGGGGGTGGATGGAGATGATCCGGATTTTGTGTGGGAAAACGGGGCAAACAGGTCAAGCCGGTGGTTGTTCTTCGGGGGGAAAATGTCACAAATGGTCCATATACTATTACTTAATGTGCAATTTGGTCCCTGGACTTTCGATCGGCTCAATTTGGTCCCTAAACTATTGATAAATGTCCGATTTGGTTCCTGAACTTTCGATCGGCTCAATTTGGTCCCTGAATTATTGATAAATGTCCGATTTAGTCATTCGTTACTGTTTTTTCTTCTTTTATTTATTTATTTATTTATTTTTGCTTCTCCTCTCTTCCCTCCGCCGGCTCCAGCGGAGGGAAGCCGGCGTCCGGCGAGGGTCGCCTTTGCCAGCGTCGGGCGAGGGAAGAGAGAAGAAGCAAAAAAAGAAAAGAAAAGGAAAAACAATAACGAAGGACTAAATCGTATTTTTATCAATAGTTCAAGGACCAAATTGAGCTGATCGAAAGTTCAAGGACCAAATCGGACATTTATCAATAGTTCAGGGACCAAATTGAGCTAATCGAAAGTTCATGGACCAAATCGGACATTTATCAATAGTTTAGGGACTAAATTGAGCCGATCAAAAGTTCAGGGACCAAATTGCACATTAAGTAATAGTATAGGGACTATTTGTGGCATTTTCCCTTCTTTGGATGAAAAAAGGAATTGAATTTGAAAATAAAAGAGAATAAAAAGGAAAAATGAACCTACTGTCGTTTCCGGAAAATGCCGGCAAAAAACTCCAAATTATATTTATTTTTGTCACATTTATTTTTCTTTTTCTTATGCAAAAGCTCAAAATTATGTATATGGCATATTTACTCTAGTTCTTATGACTTCAAAAATCCTAAATTTGTACAAATATGACATATTTACCTTATGACAAGATTTCGTATGATGGATTTATATATATATGGGTCAAAGTTGTTCTTATTTCATTTGACGTCAACACCGTTTACATTTTGTCATTCATATAGGCAGTCTTTTATTTATTTATTTAAATTATACTCATTGACAGAAAGTAAATGTATCACATAAATATACTTTAGAGTCTTTGGTGGCATAAAAAAAAAAGAACAAAAAAACTTAAGGTGGATGTGTCGTAGTGGGCATATTTTAGGATTTTTAGTGGTTTTCCTCCTTTTTTTTTTCTCAACTTCATCAATAATCAATCACAACACAAAACCGAGAATGCATCGATCTCTCTTTGCTTGTCGCCTATCGGCCATTGCCGAGCTTCCGTCACCCCATCTGTGACAGCCCAAGCGATGGTGCGCGGGGAGAAGGGAGAAGGGATGGCGGTGCATCCATGCCTTGGTCCCCGGACGTGCGCAAGGAAGGGGAAGGGGTCCCTCTCTAGTCCCACATTGCTTAGGGGGGGAGTCCCAGGTTTGTTTATAAAGGCTTGAGTCCTTTTAATCTGTGTAACGCGTTTCACACATGCTTTCGCTGTGCTGAGAACAAAGCCTTGAGGGTGGCCCGACTGGGGCCCTCTGCCCCTGCTCGTATAATGAATTTGCAGCTTAAAATTCACTTTCATAAATTGTAAGAGTATGCTGCTCGTGACTTGTTCTAACTTGAATGAACAGTACTTTTATATCACTTGTGAAAGGAAAATTCTACTTTTCTCTCTCACAACTTCAATTCTGAAGAAATATATTTAATTTCCACTAGTCTGCCGGCTTGAGATTTCTATTTAGATTTCCTATTATTGGAAAATTGACCCAATGCCATTTTCGGTTAATGGCGTACGACGACTTATGGCGTCGGAAATGATGGGATTATGATTTTAAGCGATCTTCGGCTGGGAATGGGTTGTGGCCTTATTAGCAAATAGGGTGGGCCAGAGGAATTGCAGCCAACCAAGCTTGATGCACTTACGACGAAATTTTTTTAACACCCATCATTTTCTAAGAGTTCTTATTTTTTAATTAGTTTATCATTTCTTGCTCCAAAAAAAAAAAAATAGTTTATCATTTATTATTTTTATCCATTCTTTTTAACTGCTTTTTGCTGTTTTTGCTATTTTCCATTTTTGTAATTTTACAAGGACGGACGCTTGAATTGTTAAAAATTCAGGTGTAGACAACATATGTGATAACACTAAAGTTAGTGCCATGGAAAACTTAGTGCTACTGTAAATTAGTTGTTTAACAAGTGTATTATGCATTGATTAACACATTCCTTGTAAATATTTTCCACAAAACTAAAAATAATAATAAGGATAAAAAGAAAAAAGGCCCTCCCCTCCTTTAAATTAGTCAAATTTAATAGTATAGGAATCAAAATTACATTCTATATTGGCATTACCGAAATTTTTTTGTTAAATTGTTACTCCCCCATCTTCTTGCGAACTCATCTTTAGCTCTGATACCGTGAAGTAGTTTGAAACTAAACATCACTAAATTGATTTTCTATCGTTTTGGGTACCCTGTGTTCGTATTTGAAACCTGGAGATTTTCACGACAATCGAGAGTCGCCAATGTGTCGAAGATGTACATTGTGATTTGAGATAAATCGATCACGGGTCAATTGCACCAAAAATTCCTAAAAGTTACTTGGTAGACTAGGTCACGCTAAAAGCGCGCCGGATTGAAAATAACCGTGAATTTGAACCCGATTTCAGAAATTGAAAGTTCTGTGGTGTCACGAACTATTGGAGGAACGTCGACTCATCCTCCGAAAATTTTTCAGAGATTCCGAGGCTTTTACGGAAAACCGTTTCTGACGTCGCGGAAAATTAGCGGAATTTCAGATGGGCTAAATCGATGGAAATTGGGACTTCTAAACCGAGCCTTGGAGTGTCGGGGACTTACAGAAAATTATTTGGGATTTTTCTACAGCGAAATCGGACCTCGATTTGGGTAATCGGAGATGAAATTGAGGATTAATAGAGTGAATTCGGAGCTGGATTTTGGGGCAGAAAAATGGGCTTCAAAACTTGATTAATTGAGGATTATAATTTAAGAAAGAAATAGGGGGACAAGAAGTTAATGCAAGGGATAGACCCTTGACTTTGTTTCCCTTTTTCTTTGTTCCAATCCCTTTGAATGATGAAGCCAGCTGCTCCCCACGATTCAGCCCTGCTTTCCTTTAATTTCCCTCGATCGAAGCCGCCCCATATCTCTCTGTCCAATTCACTCAGCCCCACGACCTCTCTCTCTCTTGCGGAGCAACGCACTCACGCCAGCAATTGTTTCTCCATTTCACTACGCCAGACCTCCAATTGAACAGCCCAACATCTCCACCGAAATCTCTTTGCCTCACGCCTGCAGCCACGTTCACCGCTTCTCTCTCTCTATTCATTCCCTCGCTTTAACACCCACACACCACCGCCTCTCCACTGAGCGTTCCTCACGGAGCCGTCCACCGAAGATTGACCGAAGACCCGCTGCCAGCGAAGCCCCCATCATCGGTCAGCAACCCAAGCTCTCCCTCTCCTTAGTTGACCACCGAGTGCAGCAACCGAAGCCACGTCCACGCGCCTGTCTCCACTACCCCATCTTCGGCCAGGAAACCCCACCGTCGTCCCTCTCTCCTTCGCCCGCAAGTTCGTCCATCATTTGGCCGAGATTCGGCCCAGCAGTCTTCAATCCACGAGCTGCCGTCCCAGTCAACCGCCAACTTCAACGACTCCTTCGCTGCTTCGGTTTCTCCCAGCAACGACCGAAATTTCGGTCTCCACCGAAGGCCCATCAGCCCAGCAAAGCCCAGTGGAATCAGCAAAGTCCACAGTCCAGCCTTTGAAGCCCATGGATCCAGCGTTTTCTTCAGCCCATGAAAGCCCAGCCAATTTCAGTCTTGAAATTCAGCCCGCAAATCAAGTGAAGCCCAGCCCAAGTTGAAAACAAATCTCAAATTGGGTTGAGATTTGTTGGGCCCATTTTAGGCCCGGCCCAAGTCCGCCGACGCCGCCTAAAATTCAAATTTCGGCCACCGTCGCGTCGTCGTCTCGGTGAACCGGTTTTCGCAATTAACCGGTGAGTTTATACTCTAAACTCTGCTTAGTAGGCTAATGACGTTTAAGGGGTGTTTAGATTTATTTTATTAGGAATTAGGTGGTTAGTTAGATTAAATTAGAAATGTAATTATTTAATTGAGCATGTTAGGTGGTTAGCATGGTTTAGCTAAGGCCTAAATAAATTGTACTATTTATCTAGAAGGGTTCGGGAATTTCTCCGAGTCTGTATTGGTTATTAATTTAATGATTCTGGCCTAGGTTAGTATTTTAGAATTTAAATTGATTTATTTAATTAATTTCAGTAATTAATTAATTATTAAATATTTTCCGGAAATTAGGCCGGAGTAGTCGGTGACCGGAATTTCGTGCTGATTGCAATGGTGTGGTTAATTTCTGCGATTGAGTGTTAAATTATGCAAATTGAGTGCCGATTGGACTTTTGGTATTTAATTCCAAAAATTGTGAATTTCCAATATTTATTCAGAAAATCCCGGTGTCGGGTTTTGACACCGAAAATAGTTTTTAGTACTATATGAAATAGTGGGATTTCAAAAAGGAAGAATATCAATTTTTCGAGATCAAGTTGACCGTGTACCCACACACGAGTAATTTCATGTGAATTTCTAATACGAAGAAAAAGGCTAGGCTCACCATTTTAATTGAAGCATTTGAGTGCAATGCACGGTGCCCTGGGCCATATTTGAGTGATCGTGTGATGGTTAAGAGAAATCGTCCCGGTCCTGTTGAAAGCTGGACGTTATCCTTATTTGGGATACCCCCTGGACAACGGGAAGCCGGTCGCAGTAGATTCTGGACCCTATGCTCCTTCGGGAAAGCCGTCTGATAAAGAGACGTGCCGTGCTCAATGGGGTGAGACGATGCCTGGCAATGCTAGAAGACCGCCGAACAGAGAGTATGCCGTGCTATATGCCGAGATCAAAACTAGGAACACATGATTAATTGAGTGTAGCGTTTCGGTTATTGGAGCCTATTTGATGCTCATGTTCTCATGTTGTCTGTGAGATAAATTGTACTGACTTGCAGGGTGGATCTAAGACGAGGTAAGTCTCATTGATTGTGTGATTAGGACACTTCTGGGCGTATTTCCCTCCTAATTGGGGTTTAGAGCTTAGACTCGCTAAGATGATATCTCACCCCGTTGTGGGACAACATTTTCAGGATCGTCGAGTGGAGGACCTGGAGCCGAGAGGAGGTGATCGGAAGCGTGGGTCAGTTAGGACCGCTTCTTTTTGGAAGGCCAATCTTTTGTCATCTTTTGGCCATAGACTTTTGTACATGACTTAGTGTATATATAAAAGCATGTTTGTTTGTGAATTCGTATCCTGCTTTTCTATTCCGAGATGATTACTGTCAGGGGATTTCTTTTCGCTTCCGCATGTGCAATAAAATGGAAAGGGTCGGCGACTCGTCCTGGGAAGTCGCAAATTATTATCGACCAGATAGGGATGGGTACACGCTCGGGGTTCGGAGCGTGACATAGACATTGCACGCATGTACATTGAAAGCAATTGAAAAACAATCGAGAGGAAAGTGAGCTATAAGGTTCAAGAAGCTAGAGATGAAGGGCCTTTAAGACACTCACTTGACTTCATTTGCACTTACAAGATCTCATGTTTTTTTTTACTAGTCAAAGGAAGCTTTACTCTCTCTTAAGTGCACCAGCAAAGGGAATCGAAGCCTTCTCAGTCGCCTAACTGAGAAAGACCTCTCGGGTCTTGGGCTTCAGATATCACCTCTATTAGTTCTTTCATGAACTACAAGACCATTCTCATGGAACTTTTATCAAAGAAATAAAATACATTTCGCAAATCAGCCATTTCAGTTAAGTCATTTGAATTGTCGAGCGCATAGTGGAAGAATGTTTTCGTTGAAATGAAATATAGCAATGTACGAGCATGTTGACTTTGACTAAACTAAAAGCAATATAGGCCGTTCACCTAAAATGTTGTTTATGCAGCCAAGATAGGCTGTACAAATGGGCCCTCCCACGGGATTAATACGTCGACCTTCTTAGATATTTTTAATCTATTATAATGAGATATTTAACACTGTTTCTATAATTTGACTCGAGTATATGTATATGATTTGTCGTTCGCATATAACTGACCTTCCAGCATTAACAGAAAAACAATTTTAAAAGGAAATTTCAATCGATTAAGTATATATAGTGGTTTGAAGTGGGGAATGATGTGAGTAGGATTTGTTCATTTGACCCAAGCGATTCCTTTTTTAATCACTTTCTCTTAGCCTAACTATATAATTGCTTTAGAGTGACCTAATGTTGATTTGAAGCATTCGGTATTAGATAAAATCATATCTCTTACTATAGTGCACCATTTGATGGCTGATCTATTGCCTTTTTAATCTCAATCTCTCCATCATTTTCTTTCTAATGGCTAATATTCTTCCTGAAGCGATCCCTTAGCTGCATTCTCTAATGGTGATTACCTGTTTGACTTGCCTTTTTTTCTTTAAATAAATTCTTCCTCATTATTAATGAATTTACGAAATGGTGCAATTTCACTGAAGAAGTTCATTTGTATTGGAACTTAAATGACCTTCTCTAAGTGATTTAACAATTGCTAGTATAGTAGCTATTTCATTCTCGGGTTAGCCAAAAAGGTACAAAGGGAGAGATTTTATTTTAGTTTGGGATCTATGAAACACTAATGTCATTAGATGATCGTACATGAGTGTATCCAAATTACCATTTTGCCTATGCTTAACACATTCTGGTCAGAATCCCTACTTAGCACTTTTTATTTTGTCTCTAGTATATTCCAATAGCCTTTCCGTTCTAGAGTCATCAACATTAGTATGGAGATTTTTTTTTTTTGTGTGACTTAAGATAGAATTACCAATTCCATAAATTCGTAATTTATGTCTTGGCACTCTTCTTTATTTACATCTTAGAAGTTCATGAATTTGTAATTTAACTAAATCACCAATTCTGTGAGTATTGCAGGTTGCATTTCCTAACTTGGAGAATTTATATATCAAGGGCATAGATAACATCAAGATGATATGGCACGAACCAATTCAAGCGGATTCCTTCTCTAAGCTAAAATTGCTTTCAGTTAGTGAATGCAAAAAGCTTGTGAATGTTGTACCTTCTTTCATTCTAGGATGGCTCTTGAGCCTGGAAACTTTGACGGCAAAAGGATGTGATTCCCTTGAAGTTGTTTTTAAACTCCAGCCACCAAATCCTCTAGATGGAAAGAGTGTTGCTTGTTCTCCATTAAAAGAGCTGAAGTTAGATGACTTACCAATGCTAAACTGTGTATGGGATAAGGAACTCTACCATCATATTAAATTCTAGTGTCTACGTTCGGTTACCCTTCGGAGATGCACTAGGCTTACCTCTTTGTTTTCGACCTCAATAGCTAGAGATCTAATCCAACTTGAGGAGTTGGAGATCAATCAATGTAGCATTGTGGAACTCATCGAGAAGGAAGGACTAAGTGAGCTATGCATCAATGTGGAAGCCATAGAAGGCCCAAGTCATGAGCGAAAAGTAGCATCATCCTTTCCAAGTTATTTTCAGCATATGAAAACTCTAGATGTGTCACTTTGTGATGGGTTATCAAATATGTTCACATCGACAATAGCTGAAAATTTGGTGGGACTCACAAAATTGAGGATTAGAAAATGTGAAATATTGACAGAAGTCATTAGTGATAAGGGAGGAAAGGAGGGGCATGTAGTGACTTTCAATCAATTGAAGTATATGGAACTTGATGGGTTGACTAGGTTGAGGTGTTTTAGCTCAAATGGATACACTTTGATGTTCCCTCTCTTGGAAGATATCATTGTGAATAGATGTCCCCAGATGAAGTTCTTCCACAAGGGACAAATAGAGGTGCCAAAGCTAAAGGGAGTAAAAGTAGGTTTGAATGAAGGGTATGAAGCGACAAAGTGCCAGTATTTTTGGAAGGGAAACCTCAACACGACCATCCAAAATATGTTGGAAGAAATGGTACGCTTTAGTTGCTAAATTCTATGCAATTTGATTTTGTCTTATCACCAATAAAGTAATTTTTATTTTTTTTTGCTAACTAGAATTCTATGTTTAATGATGCATTTACTAATAGGCTATGTTTGCTGGGACTAAGTATATGTGGTTGTTTGAGTTCCCAGAGCTAATTGGAAAATGGCATGGCAAACTTAATCCCATCACGTCATCTTGGCAATTAGAATCATTAGGGGTGGATAAATGTCCATCATTTATTAATGCTATTCCATCCAGTTTGATGCTTGTTTTAAAAAGAATGACAAGCTTGCAAATGCACAATTGCGAGCCTTTGGAAGAAATATTCGATCTTGAAGGGCTTGAGGCTATGGATTGCACTCAGGTGTTGCCTTTGCTACAATATATGCACTTGGTCAATCTACCAAAGTTGAGGCAACTATGGAATAGAGACCTCCAAGGAACAATGTGCTTCAATTCTCTACAACATCTTAGCCTTTATAAATGTGGTAACTTGAGACATGCTTTTGATCCATCAATGGCTCGGTGCCTTCCCAATCTATGGCAGATCGAAATAAAGGAGTGTGATCAAATGGAAGGAGTGATTGTAGACGAGGAAGGGCAGGGAAGCGCAGGGGAGGAGATTACATTCCCATATCTTAAGTGGATAACTTTGGAATGCTTGCCCAATTTGACTAGTTTCCTCTCGTGGAAGAATCATATGCTAGAATGCCCTGTTTTATTAAAGTTGAGCATTGCCCATTGGCCCAATATGAGAAGTCTAACTTGGCAATCTTTGATGGAGATTAACAATGGCACCCCTTCACTTTTGACTCCACAGGTTAGTCTCTCAAACAAATGCATTTTGGGCATTTCATTTGAACATATTCGTTCGCATATAATTGGACAATGCATGGTATGTAGACAAAAGTGCTAGATATAATTGTTTGTAATATCAATCGTCAATGCTTTGCTCAAATTTGATCGGGACTCTGTGTTTCATACCTAAACAAAGATGACCAGAATATTTGCCTTCCCACAATAATCCATGATCACATCCGTAAACTATTAATGCAAAACAATTTAGACATTGATAACCATGTGTGTTTTTAAAATCATTTAATTATACAGATCCATGTACATAATCTATTAATATTTACTTAAAAGATTAAAAGTTTTCTAATCCTTAGCAAATATAAGAATTAATTATCCATCTCTCATATATTTTTAGAAGTATTATTTTTGTGAGCTCATAAAATCATATTGTGTGCAGTATCTCAAAATTGATTATAGAGGGATTTTAAACAAGTTATGACAATAATCATATGAAAACATTTACTTTTTGAAATTTCAACTATAAAGAACAAAACAGGTAAACATATAATATCATTTAAAAATGGCAAAAAAATGAAGTATCACCCACTTCATATTTTCTTGCACAAAAGCAAACTAGCGTCGTTATGTTAAACATGAAGAAAAGGGGAAAATAAAACTTCATAATTATAAAAGCCTAGTTCACAAATCGCTTAGCTATTACAGCTCTTTGTACCATAATCATCTTCCCAAACAATGAAATTGGAGGAATTAGAGAGAATTGCTCTTTTCATTGGAGTGCTCTAAAATTTGATAATGATCAGTGCAATCAACTTTTGTTTATCTTAATAATCACCAATGCTTGAGCTGGCTCTTGATAACAAAATAAACAAAAATAAAAAGGCCAATATGCATGAAGTTGTCTATCATCTTTGTTGATTTATCGCTATACTTCAACAACCTATCAAATTACGTACCTGCATTATACAATAAATATTAACTCTAAATTATCATATTGAGTGATAATTAGTGTGATACTCCAGACGATCTATGCTTGGCAAGAGAAAAAGAAGATTGCTTTTTTCAAAAAAGAATTGGAGAAAAAAAAAAGGAAAAAAATAAAAGAGAGAATAGGACAGTTGGACAATAAATAGTAGCAATTCCGTGGATGGTTGCCGGCATTGCGAGTCTTATTTCATAACTAGATGGCAATATTTAGTCAATGTCCTAGCTAAAATAAAAATTTTAAAAAATCGGAATAAATTATTGAATCAACAACACTACTGAAGAGAAAATATTAGGTGCATTAAGTACACCATGTAGGATCCATATTGAATCATCTGCAAATCGACATGTGGTAAAGCTGGGCCCACAAATCTGTTGAACGATCAAAATATTTGCTCCCGCTCCCTTCAATAACGCCCCGTTACTGGAAAGCTCTCTTTCCTCTTTCTGGTGTGGCTTTGCTCCCTCTCTCTCTCTCTCTCTCTCTCTCTCTTTCCTTCCTCGGTGGCCTTGGCCTCCGTCTCATTCTGCGATCTTTGTTGCGGTGCACTCACTAGACAAAGGAAAAAAAGAAAACAGAAAAAGGAAGAAAGTAGACAAAGTCTATTTGATAATTTCTCCCCCTATAAGAAATGTTCGCTCTGAGTCATTTCGTTTCACCTTGATTACGCGAACCGGAGCTTGTTGGTTATGGTGGGTCGAAGTGGATCTCTGATGCGGGAGCGATTTTGGCGTCGATTCGGTCGGGGCGTTGATTCTGGGGAAGAAAAATTAAAAGATCTTATCTCCAGCCCTCTCTTCCTCCTCCTTCGTCCACAGCCGCCCAACCTCCGCCCCTCCTCTGCTGTCGCCAATGGCGGAGTCACCAGCGCCTTGATTAGGCTGACCCCCCCATGTCCAAGCCGAGCATGGCCGACTTCCTCTGTTTGGTCCATCTCATTGTACTACAGATCTCGAAATCTGGCCATCCATAGCAACGGAGTTGCAGATCTGGAAGTCGACCACTGTCGCTCGCAACCATGGACGAGCCGCTGTCGCTGGAGCCATGGCTGCAGATTTGGAAGTCCCGTCGCAAGCAACAACGACTTATTATACATTTGTTTACTTTTTTTATTGTAAGAGTTATTGCTAATTATTTATTTACTTCTGATGTCATTTGCATGTATAAGTTGTCATGTAATAATAGGTATTCTCACATTTTGAGGATATTTCAAAAAGTCATTATAACACTGAAGCAAGAATACTAATAAATTTGGGGAAGCATAAAAATATTCATATGATTTTTTGGTAGTGACAAGTTGTGATAGCGTTAATTTCATTTTTATGTCAAATATGAGCTATCTGTAATAATAGGTTTCTCCCACATTGTTAGATAATTTCAAATACTCATCAAAATCCTCAATTAAGAGTATTAATAGATTAAGGAACATGTGGAAAGTCATTTTGTTTTTTTTTTTTTTTTTGCTATGACAAGTCATAGTTGCATTAATTTTATTGTAACCAAATGAAAAATATTAGTACTTTGCTTCTTGGAAAATCCGTCAGAGGTCATAACACAGTAATAATAATAATAATAATAATAATAATAATAATAATAATAATAATAATAATAATAATAACATAGTTGATTTTCTCACCTCTAGATTTTCTCACCTCCGTACAAATAAACATCAATGTACATGCTACCTATTCACTTTTGTTAATAATTTTTGGATTTTTCTAAATCTACTAGAGATGAAAATGGGAAGTCAATTTTTTTAATTGATAAGAAAATTATGTAGAACCAGCTTATACCTATCGCTGGAGCATCATAATCTTGCACCCATCATCGCGGTATTGGAGCCAAAGTAAGGGAGAGAGAAGGATGATATGTATGTGTATCCTGATCGGATTACAGTATGAAGCACGTGCATCAAAGCTTCTTTGAACTGTGCTTTAGCTACATTCATTCCTTGAACCAAATAAATTTAAGAAATTCTTACCTTATCTAATGTTGCATTATCAAAAGATCAGTGCAAGCAGCTTTGATAATGATCAGTGTGAACAAATTTGAAAGTTCGAGAATCCAAGTATTCATCATTGAACTTTCTAAAAATTAAAGGGATAAGGCATTGCTAGCATAAAATGTCAATTGAGGCACTTAAAATTCGATGCTCAACGTACTATTGATTATAAATGCATTTATAATTTCATGCTTGTTGCAATGCAATATACTTGGACTTAGTCATTAGTCGCTTAAATGAAAGCATCAATTAGCCACTCCCTTTTTTTTGTCATTGACAAGTGCTCGCATTCTCATGATTTGTGAGAGTGAGGGAAGTTTAGAAATTCTTTCTTTGAGGTCATAACTCAATGTAATCACATTCATTACGTCATTTTTCTCAATATGCTAGGTACAATGTCCCCAGCTTAGGCGGATGGTTCTCTCCCATATGGACAATTTAAGCAAAATATGGAGTGGCGGTCCTCAAGAAACTCTCACTTTTGACAATTTATGGAAAGTGCATATTCTAAATTGTGGGAGCCTTGACAAAGTGTTTTCGCATTGAGTGGCTACAAGTCTAACCCAACTTAAGGAACTTCAAGTGGAGTCTTGTGGGATTGAGGAAATAGTCGCTAGTGGGAATGAGACTCCACATTCCAATACTACTCAAGATCTTTTTCCAAAACTAACCTCTCTAGTGTTACATGATATGCCAAACCTCAAGAACTTCTGCACCAACTTGCCCACTTTGAATTGGCCATTCTTGAAGGAATTGCGAGTAACTCATTGTGATAAAGCAAACATGCTGTCTTTTGTAGCATCTATGAGCAATTGGGCTCAAAAAGATTATCAACAGGGCCTTTCTAATCAAGAAGCACACTCTTTATTTGAGAGGGTATGATTTGAGCTGCTCTCCCTTAGTTTCTATTTTGTTCTTTAAAGCACTCACTAATCTCATATCCACTCCATAATCAAGCCATGTTATATTGCTATAGAAAACATGATCGGCCTTACTTATTAGTTTGTTGACAGCATTAAAAAAATTCTTATATCTGAAGTATAATTTTCATTTGTGGACACCCATAAGATATTTCATTACCTATAATTACAAAAATAACTACAGATTTTTGCTGAAAGCGCAATATATTCCTAATCTAGTCTAGTGGTGCTCTTTGGGGAAATCATTGAAAATTTGACATGAGGTCCACTTCATTGTTGACATGTGTTGCACATTTGAATTTTTCTTCTCTCTCTCTTTTTTTTTTTTTTTTTTGGGACAATAGGAACCAGTTTGCAGCCGACAGCCGCGCCGTAAACCCCTCGGTGACGCTAGCGCATGACCCACCACCACAGCGTCACGCTTAAGACCACTAGCGACCACGCTGGGATTTGAACTCATCCCCTTCGTGAGGGGGATGGAAGCCCAAGCCAACGCGGCCACCACATGGGGTGGTATTTTTCTTCTCTCTTTCATCTTCTAAAAACTTTAAAAAATCAATAAAAACAATTTTAACAAAAATAACATTAGTACCTTAATGCAATATTTTCTACTGTATTCCTTAATTGATCTTGTCTTATACATAGTCATCCTATTGTATTACTATAGACAACCTGAAACTCCTTACCTATGAGTTTGAAGACAACATAAGATATTTTATTATATCTTAAGCACACTTTTAAGTTTGTGAACCCATACGTTTTAGTAATATCATCCATGCATCCCATTACATAAGTTTCCAAAGATGACTAATTTTAGTTGACAAGATAAGATATTTCTAATAAAAGATGAATTTGGTGAGCTTGGAGGGATCTTGACAGATTCACTCTACAAACTTAACCATACCAACCTCTATTCGAGACTTTTAAAAGCATGGCCACCTTCCATGTGAATCATCTTAATAGGTTTGCTTTTTACAGAACATGATTTATTGTTGAAACTTTGTTGAATTTACTTCTCTTGTTGTATTGGCAATTCGACAGGACTTTCCCAACTTGGAGAGACTTTTATAAGTCGATAAGAAGACGTGCGGACCCCTGGAGTGCCACAACTTTGCACAAATGGACACTTAAGTGCCATAACTTACGAAAGGTACACTTAAGTGCCAAAATTGGAGCAAAATGGATCACTTGAGTGCCAATCCGGCCAAAATCTGGCCAAATTGCATACGTGGCATTTTTCGGCGATTTCCGATGACTTCTTTTATTGATGTGGCAAATGTTTTTTTTTTTTTTTAAAAGCTGACGTGGACGACAAAAACGACGTCGTCCATCCACATTGAGTGCGCTGACCTAAATGACATCGTTTAGGTCATTGTACGCTAACCTAAACGCCGTTCCTCCCCGTCCGCGTTCACAGTAGATCTCAGGCCCTTCTCTCCGTCGCCGTTCACGCCCAAAGCTGGTCATCGGTTGCCATCGTCAGTCGCCATTGTTGGTCGCCGTCGGTGCTCACCGCTCACCATCGTTGGTCGTCGTCACCGCTCACCATCGTCGCTCGTCCAAGTTCGGCCCCTTCTCCCCCTCCCCTGTGATGAAATTAGGGCTCGATTATTTAATTAGGGCTCGCTCGATTATTTTATTAGGGGTCGATTAATTTATTATAGCTCCGATGGAATTTGTGTTGATACACTTCGACTGAAACTTGCTGACATCACACAAAGAGACCAGATTTGTCATTATTTTCGTGAATTTTTCTTTCAAGCCAATGTCGGAGTATGCTTTGATTGTTGAGTCACTGGCTATGCATCTCCTTAAGAGCATCCTAATAACGCAGGTGACTAATGCATATCCGAGAAGAAAATTAAGTCCTTGACCACTCTGCTTGTGAGGCTGTATAGGGTATGTCCTTGAACCACCCTGCTTGTGAGGCTGTATAAGGTATGTTTATCAATCCAAAATCCTGAATGAGAACATAACAACTGTAGCTAGAATTTTATTGGTAAAGTTACAAACTAAGAAAAAGTTTCAAGCAGGAAGAATAAGAACTTGAAAGGGTATTGACGCATGTTTTGGTGAAGCTATTTCCTAGAATTGGCTCTGCAGCTTGCGTCAGTCTTCTTTGAGAAAGGTATTGCCTGCTTGTTCAAATTTGTTATGGGTTAGGATAGTCTAAGACTTTGGAGTGATCTGTCTATGCTTCATTTTCTCTTTGTTTTTCTTTAGCTTTAGCGAGATAAAATGCTTCCAAGTTTAGTTGTTCTAATTTTAGTTTAAACTTCTAAAGGAATTTGTAGGAGTCAGCGGCTGTGATTTGATTAAGTTGATGTCAGAGTATGCTTTGATTTGCTTAAGTTGATGTACATTCTCTCACATCACAAGTTTAGTGCAGTAGACAAAATTGCTTGGGCTGTGATTGTTGTGGGGACCTGTGCTTGTTGTGGGGACCTCTGTTTTTGGTTAATATTTTAATGGAAGGGAAGACAAATAATTAAAGTGTCGACCTCTTTTTTGGCTGTCATGTAGGGGCATATTGTCAGTGTGGGGACCTCTATTTACTAAAGTCCATGAGAGTGGGGGCACTCCCATGTACAATTGTCTAGTGGTCCCAAAAACTAATGATTCTTTTTCTTGTTCTTGGTGCAGTAATGGCTCATGACTAGGGGTGAGCGGTTCCCGGTTCCTTACAAGTTCTGCTTGGAACCTGGAACTTACCCTCGGGTATAGGTTCCTCATTTTTAGGAACCTGGAACCTATCCGTCAGAACTAAGAACCCGGAACCTACCTTGTCACAGGTTTCGGGGTTGGTTCCAGGTTCCAACGGGTTCTTTTTTTTTTTTTTTTTTAGTTAAAAAAATGGAAATGAATGCAACAATAATAAATAAACTTGTCATTCATCAAAGAGAATATAACACGAACACAGTTTATAATACTGATCAGCGTTCAATGATCATAATTCAGAAGTTGCAATAAGAGAGGACAAATTCAGTCTTACCTATATAATGGCATTGGCCAGTTTCAACGCAAACATATGTCGTTCAGTGTCTGCCTTGTAAATGTTTGGTTACCATTTCTCTTCTTTCCATCATTGTTCACCTTAGCATCAGATGTATCCTTTTCTTTCAGAACAGCAAGAGCATTTCGTGTAGCAAGTTTCTGCGCCATCTTTTTTTGTGGATTCTGAGCAACCCCAACCTGTACTCCATTAACAAAGACTTCAACTGTGGCCAAGTTGCCATTTCGGGAGGCTTTATACTCCAAGCCTTCAGCTTGCTGCCGGCAGCGCTCTTGCAGCTCCCTGACAAGATGCATTGGGAGTCTATCTGGAGTGACCATGGGATGCAACAAAGGCTGAAAAACCTATAAAAGAAAAAGACAATTCAGTACTCTAGATACTCTCTATGTATTCACACTTCCAACAAAAAAAAAAACGAAGTTCACTGTGTTTTTTTTTTCCATTTATCCTCTTTTTTTTTTCTTTTTTTTCCAAGAGGGCATACTGAAAAAAGAATGCCCATAGGTCAACCAAATCGAACTAACCTTCCACACAACAACAGTATCATGTCCACTATCAAGGAATATAGCACCAGCAATGGATTCAACAATATCGGCAAGGACTTTTGGTGCTTTAATCCCCTAAACCAAAAGAGTTGAAACCTGGCTTCGACAATTCATCCTGAACTTCCTTTACAAAATCCCTGATCTAGAAAAAAAAAAAAGCCATAAGACCTAATAGTCATTACCCTCATAGACAAGTCAAACAACATTGTTTACATGTCATGTTATGTATCAAACAACCACAAAATAAATTTAATGATGATACAATGTCACGAGCAAGAAAGAAAGAAATGAAAAACCTGCTTCTCCAAGGCACTGGACCCATGCCGAAGGTGTAAATGGAGCTTGTGTTTAACCGCGACACCAACTCCAGAAGATGGTCGTGATGCATGAGTAATAGCTTCTATCAAGAGGCCTCTGTCTTTAAACTTCAAATTAAGGGCAGATTCTAAAGCATCAAAATTGACACTCCTGAGGATGCTCTCTGGGACATTTGATGACCTGATTGCACATTCTTTCTCATCAATATCAAACTCAACCCGTATTCCTACCCATTTCATGAAGTGATTGGCAGCATTCTTCCCACCTTCAACATAATACACCCCAATCAATGCTTCAACAACATCTGCTAGTGTCTTGCTAGACAGAACTCTGTAAGAACTTGAGTCACTCTCAACTTCACCATCTTCAATGCTTTCATCATCAAACTCAGCCCCAATTACATCTGACCTACCTCCAACTTCAGTAAGTGAATGCTCCATATCAAACAAGGAAGTTTCATCCTTTGTATCCTCATCGAAGACATGAAGCACTCCTGGTGCTGACCATCTAGATGGAGCAAATCTATCCGCTTGGTTATATGATTGAAGTCCTTTATTCAAAGCATACTCATACAAGACCATGTTACTCACCATTTGTTGCCTCATTCTGGTCAGCTGACCCTCATGCTTTTGAGGATATCTAAGAAATAGAAATGTGCTTACAACCCATTTTAAGTAAGCATCTCCAAGGAGCTCTGCTCTTTCGTAACAGAACGTTTCCTGACATGAGGTTGCAATCAAAGCTTCCAAGATCTGTCGAGACAAAAGAGACGCACTAATAAGATACACAAGACAGCAACTTTTTCAAAACTTAGAACATAACACACCTTCAAAGCAGGGACCGAATAATCTCTTACATCCTTGAGTTGAATTGCAAGCAGTATGCTCTCTACCCTTCTCATTATTGAAGGCAATCGCTGAGCTCCACGAACAAGTGACCCGGGAAGTGGATGCACTAGATAGAGTTCGGGGGGGAGGAACACATAATATGTCCTGTCCAGAAACGGAGATGGTTTTTATCGACACAGACGGAACAGCAGCCCACCAGAAATGACAGCTCTTATATCCTTAAATCCACGAATCACAGATGCATAATAGAAGAATCAAAAGGAGGAGCAAAAGAGCGAGGCGCGAAATCCTCCCGGCGAAAACCGGATAGCGGAGAAACCATATGCAAACTATGGAAGAAATCGAATCTCCGATCGGAAACGACATCGAAAGACCCCCTCGTTTTCCCCCCTCATCCGAGGTTCTTGCGAGGGAATGGTGAATCGAAGCGAGCGGACGGAAATGAAGAGGCGAGGAGAAGGGAGAGGAGGAGGGAGCGTACGATGCCGATCTTGAGGTGGGGGGAGAACCTGCCGAGGATCGGCCGCTCTGCCAGGGCTTCCTTCGATTTGGCGGCTTTAGGCGGCATTTCCGGTTGGGAACCGAAGCGACGGTGGTGTCGAGGGCAAGCGGCAAGCCAGAGGTCAGCGGCGGTGGCCTCGAGCGGAGGTTAGCGAGCCAGAGGTCAACGGCGGTGGCGTCGAGGGCGTCTGGCGGTGGCGTCGAGCAGAGGCGGAGAACGGGCGAAGACAGAACCGTGAATCTGAAGGTGTCGTATGTGAAAGTGAAAGTTAATTTCGCCCTAACCGGACCGGTTCTGGTTCCGCTTCAGGTTCCCGGTTCTAGTTCCGGTTCTCATAGGAACCGGAACTGGAACCGCTGGTTCTCAGAAAAGGGGAATCGGGAACCGGAACCGGTCCCTTTAGAACTGAGAACCGAACCGGAACCTCCGGTTCGGTTCTACCCGGGAACCGTGCTCACCCCTACTCATGACAATGATTATGTCACTGTCATAGTTTGCTACGATGGAGAATTTGTGATTGGGGAGGATGAGTGGGAGTATGAGGGTGGAAATGAGGGCACCATCTTTGTGGATATAAAGAAGGCATCTTATATAGGATTTCTTAGAAATAAAGACTTATTTGCCTTGTAAAGTTCAGAAGCTGCTGTATTGTATTCCTAGGAAAGACTTAAAAGATGGGTTGAGATGCTTAGAAGATGATAATGGTCTTAGGGATGTTTTATACCATTATCTTCATGGTGAAGAGGTAAAAATATTTGTTGAGTACAATAGTGAAAGTGAGGATGAAGATGATGATGGAGAGAGCGCCGAAGTAGGACAAGAAGGAGATGGTATTCAAGGTAGTACTGACGTTAGGGTCGAAGGAGGGCAGGATAGATATGATGGACATGAGAGAAGCGCAGATGCAGTTAACCGAAGTGATGATGACATAGGTGATGTCACAATCTCTGGATTAGATTGGGAAGTAGCTGAATCAACTGATGATGATGATGGAGGGTTGCCTGCTGAAAATTTTATAAGTGATGACGACGAGGAGGAGCTTGTATAGTCAAGAATACAATGAAGGGATTTTTTGACAGCTAAGTTTGCAACTTTGCAAGTAGCCGATGAAGTTCCAAACAGACCCGAAGGCCCTGCAAATGCCGGTGCTGCTGGCGAGGAGACTGCTATGAAGAAAACGTCAAGAATGCTACTTCCCAAGATGAGCTTGAAGAAGATGAAGGACCTGTGCATAGAAGGAAAAGGAAAAGTAAGTTTCCTTCTTATGATCCATCCATTGCCTCTCCTACTTTGTCGGTAGGCATGAAATTTCATGATGCGAAACAATTTAGAGAAGCTATACTGAAGAACTCCATTGCTGCACAAAGGAACATTGACTTCATTAGAAACACTAAGACCTTTGTAAGAGCTAGGTGTTCGCAGCAAAATTGTCCATAGAAGATCTATGGCGCATTTGTTAGGAGAAGTGGATCTTTCTAGATTAGAGCCTACCAAGAGGAACATACTTGTTCCATTAATTTTGAGAATAAAAGGGTAACAAGTGCATGGTTGTCGAAGCACTTCTTTGAATTGATTAAACTGATGCCTCAGATGAATACTATTCAGTTCAGGATGCTGGTGAAGGAGCAGGTAGGCATCAATATATCCAGGAATCAATGTAAAAGATCGAAGCAAAAGGTGATGAAGATACTCATTAGTCAGTACATCGGTGAATATGGACAGTTGTGAGACTATGCTTGGGAGTGTAGGCTGCAAAATCCTGGAAGTAGAGTGTATGTAGAGGTGGTGGAGAGACCACTTCCTGATATTGGGACGAAGTTCGATAAATTCTATGTTTGCTTCGATGCATGCAAAGGGGGATTTTTATCTGGTTGTAGATGGATTATAGGATTGGACGGGTGTTTTTTGAAGAGCTTGTGCAAGGGAGAATTGCTGGCCGCAATTGGAAGAGATGCAAACAACCAAATGTTTCCCCTGGCTTGGGCTGTTGTGAAGGTAGAGAACAAGGACAATTGGTCCTGGTTCCTAAAAAATTTGATGACTGATTTAGAGATAACAAATGGGGCGGGGTGGGCGTTCATGAGTGACCAACAAAAGGTAATGTTTGCTTTTTAAAAAAATTGGTCACTTGTTTACTTTTTGATATCAACATGTCATTTGCTGATTTTTTATATTTTGAATTATTGCAGGGACTGGTTCCAGCAATAGCTGAGTTGTTGCCTTATGCTGAACATCGAATGTGTGCGCGGCACATATACGCAAATTGGGCAAAGACCTATAAAGGGGACAAGTTGCAGGCGCAATTTTGACAGCTAGCAAATAGCACGAATATGGCTGACTTTAGGATGGCCAAAGAAGAGATGCTTCAATTGACAAAGGATGGTTATGATGCATTGTCCCAAACAAACCCGAAGCATTAGTGTAGGGCATTCTTCAGCAAGGAATTCAAGTGCGATAACATTGATAACAACATCTGCGAAGCATTCAATGGGAGGATAATAGATGCCAGATGTAAACCAATTATCTCGATGCTTGAAGACATACGGGTTTTGGTCATGA
Organism: Eucalyptus guilfoylei; assembly: GCA_016097605.1. Lineage (NCBI taxonomy): Eukaryota > Viridiplantae > Streptophyta > Magnoliopsida > Myrtales > Myrtaceae > Eucalyptus > Eucalyptus guilfoylei. The sequence continues at coordinate 10,163,627 of CM027866.1, forward strand.
CTCGGCTGCACAGACAAAGAGATGAGACTGCAAAGTGGACTAAGCAATATGGTCCTAGGATTGCTAAGAAATTGGATGACAACTTGGCTGCAAGTAGGTATTGTCATCCCATTTGGAATGAGGATGAAAGATATGAGATAATGAAGGGTTCTGATAAGTATGTTGTCCATTTAGGTACGATGAAGTGTTCATGTAGAGCATGGCAACTAAGTGGAATTCCTTGTGCACATGCCATATGTGCAATTCAATTGAAGGGCCACAACACAGAAGACTACCTTGATGATTGGTACAAGAAATCGAAATATCTTGCTTCGTATCAATTCATGTTGCAGCCAATTAGAAGTAGCAAGTTCTGGGAGCCAACAGATCGCGAAGCACCTCAACCTTTGCCACTAAAGAAGAGAATGTGAAGACCAAAGAAAAAAAGAAAAATGACGGAGGGAGAGGACTCATGTCACCGTAGGATGAATAGGACATGTGTACTGATCAAGTGCTCTTTTTGCCACATAGCAGGGCACAATATTAAGAGTTGTTAATTAAAGAAGCAGCAGGAACAATTGAGGCCAGCCGAAGGGCCTAGTGAAGGGATAGTTGGAGAAGGAGAAACAGAAAGGCGAAGTGAGTCGACTGTTCTTCAGTCGACGACAATAAACCCAGTAAGCTATGGCAATTATGTTTATGTTGTTTTATGGTTTGTTATGAATATGTACATAGATATAAGTGACATGTATGTAATGTTTTTGTCTTTGTCAGGTCACCGTGACACGTGAAGAATTGGTCGAAGCCCCTGCTATACCTGAAAATGAAGGGCCTGTTCAAAGAAGGCAAGGTAGAAGATAGTCAGCTGCAGGATTGGCTAAAACAACTAGAGGGCTAGTTAAGTCGATTGTTCTTCAGCAGCAACAAAGAAAAAAATACCCGGTCAGTTCAATGATTTGAGTTTACTTTTCATTTATGTTCTAATATGGCCTGATGTTATATTTATGATGTCCTTTGCCTTTTTCTCAGGTTCGAAGAAGGCAAGCTAGAGCTCAGCTGCTAATAGAGGGCCCAATTGAAGGGCCACCACAAGATCCATCACCAAGGTCATCACAAAGGCCACTAGAAGGGTCATCACAAGGGCCACCACCAAAGCCAACCGAAGGTGTCACTGAAGCTGAAGGCGTAACTAGAAAAACAACCAGAAGAAAGCCAAATCAAGAGCCACCTACAAGAAGGCCATCTACAAGACGCCTAGCTAAAGAATTGGCTGAAGAAGCCCCTGCTGTAGCTGAACAACCACAAGAGCCCAAGAAATCACATGCGAGAAGAAGAAGCAACCAATCACAAGTACCTGAAAGTGACGCTCCCCTTCGAACAAGAGGGGCTCTTGGGAAGAGGCTAAAACAATATGGTTATGGCCTTTATACAGATGACCGTTCTGGAACAGTTATTCTTAATGTAAGTTTTATAGGCTGCATTTAATTTAATTTATAGTGCAAACTTTTGTTGATAATTGAGTTTTCTTTTTGAAGCCTAGGAGAAGTTCAGAGGTTCTTATCTCTTAAGGCCGAACTCAAGAATCAACGGCTGCGCCAACAAAGAAGAAGACATTGCCTGCGCCAACAAGAAAGAAGAGTAAGAAGAACCCAGTTGCAGGTCCATCTGAATCAGTTTAGCCTACAACAGTTGCAACTCCTTCTGAATCAGTTCAGCCTAGGACAATTGTAGCTCCATCAGAATCAACGCATCCCAAGATAGTTGAAGAAGAAGTCTCACGTCCAGTTAGAAAAAGTGCAAGGATTATGAATCAAGTGCGAGGTCCATCAAAACGAGCACGAACAGGAGGCATTGTGCATATTGATTGATGAAATGGGATGTGATATGGTTTGTGGGGTTGAGGAGTCAGTTGTAAACATCTGTGGATGTTTTTTATTTTTTTTTATAATAGTTTGTCATTGAGTTAGTTGAGTTTGTGAGACTTCATTTGTCATTGAGTTTGTGAGACTTCATTTCAAAATCAATGAAATGGTTGTTGTTTGTCATTTTTGGCATTACCTTTTTCATTTTTTATTTATTTTGTTTTTACTTTTACTTATTGCTACTTTGGTGGTGGATATGTGGTGGTGACTGGGGTGCTCGTGTGGCTGGTGGTGGCAGCTGGTGAAGCCTGGTGGTGGATATGTGGTGGTGACTAGGGTCCTCGTGTGGTTGGTGGTGGTGGCTGGTGAAGCCTGGTGGTGGTGGGTTGGGTTGGAGGTTTTTGCTGCACCTGGTGCAAGATGTAAGTGTGCAATATGCACAGCTGTAGTGCTGGTGCAAGCTGGTGTAAGACACCTTACACTAGCAACTTATGCAGCAACATACCACCAGCATAGTGATGGCTGGTGGTGGCTCAAGTGGATGCCTGGGGTGCTTGGTGTGGCTGGTGGTGATGATGGCTGGAGGCCGATGGTGGCTAGTGGTGGGCGGTGGTGGTGGCTGGTAGTAGCTGATGTGTACCAAAAAAAAAAAAATGGCACTTAACTGATCACATTCTAAAAAACCTAGCACTTAAGTGTTTACTTTTAACAACAAGTGGCGCTTAAGTGATCATTTTAATAATAACTTGACACTTAAATGACTTTTTTTTTTTTTTTATCACAACTAGCACTTAAGTGATCACTAGATACAACTTATAGCACTTGAGTAATCACTCGTGTCTATTTTATGTATATGGTGGTTTGCAGCAAAACAGAGAAGCTGTTGGTTTATATATTTGCTGCTGGTTTATACATTTGCTGCTGGTTTACATTCAATTCAAGTAAAATAGTCACCACAACACATCGACCTAATATATATTCCATCATCACTGATTTATATTTGAGAATAAGCAAAAACATTGTACAAACAGTATTTGTCGAAATCATTCATTCATTCATTCAAAACAAGTACATTTCTCCACACATTTACAACTATGGCAGTCGGAGAAACTTCTTCTCATCTTCCAGTACTTTACATTTCATCATAAAGTAGGATAGACAAAAAAACAGCAACACAATAAACGCTTGGTAACACTTTCGTTCAATTTTCATTTTTGAAACTTCGTTCTTCAAATGGTTAACAGAAGATGCTTGAGCTTGAGCTTGCATTGAGTCAACATCGTCCAAGTCGTCCACAAGCGTAGATGGAGGTTGATGACATCCATCAAGTAGGTCCAATATCACCTCTATGGCTCGATGAGAGAATTTCGCATCGACCCATTTGAAGTATTTGCACTTCGAGCCTTCTCTATATCGGGCACATCCATAGAATCTTCTCCCGGGATTCGTTCGAGTCCACGATGTTCTTCTTGGACTTGGTAATCTACAAAAACAGAACCGCTCGCCTTCTCCTTCGCTTCGGCGAGAGAAATTTGAGCCGCTGCTGAAAGTCCTACTCTCCATTTCCAATATTTGGTGGTAGAATTTGGGGCAAATTGAATTAGGGTGCGGGATTAGGGCTCCAGCACTTCAATGGCATTTTGCCCGATTTAGGGCAAATGGGGAAGACGACGGCGTTTTCGCTGATTTAAGGGCTCTATTTTGGGCCAACACCCGAAACGACGTCATTTGGGGTGAATTCGAACTGACTCAGCTCTCCGGCGAGACACATCGGCGAGAAATATTAATATTTTAATGCCACGTATGATTTTCGGCTAGCTTCGCCGGAGATGGCACTCATGTGTCCCACTTTTCTTAAAATGTGGCACTTAAGTGTACCTTTCGTAAGTTATGGCACTTAAGTGTCCCTTTGAGCAAAGTTATGGCACTTGAAGCGTTCTTTTACCTCGATAACAATATTCAAATGATACAAGACGGAGATTTTCCAGAGGGCATCTTTGGCAAGCTAAAAGCACTAACATTGGCATGCTTTCATGATAAAAAGGCCGTTTTTCCTCTCAAATTCCTCCTGGAGAGATTTCAGAATCTACAAAGCCTTGAGGTCTTCTGTAGCTCCTTTGAAGATATATTCCTGGATGAAGGACTTGTTGACAATGGTAAACATCCGGTGCTTGAAAGTTTAAGAGAACTTAAGTTAAACAAGCTACACAACCTAAAGAGTGTATGGAGAGAAGGCTCTTTAGTGTTGAAAATTCTTCAAAGCATCAAGGCATTTGAGGTTTGGGATTGTCCTTGTTTGACAACAATATTTCCGACCGTGACATCCTTCAAGAATCTAACGACATTAGTGGTGAAGAATTCCTCTGGATTGGTACATCTAGTAACCACTTCAATGGTCACAAATTTGGTGAATCTCGATTGCATGACTATAATAGGATGTGAAAGAATGAAAGAAATAGTGGCAAATGATGGAGACGAAGAAGGAAAAGTGATTTGGGATCTTGATGAGTTGACACTCCAGAATCTGCCAAACCTAGAATGCTTCTCTTCCATCCCGAGTTGCATTTTCAAGTTTCCATTCTTAAGGAGTATTGAAGTAGAAGAGTGCCCAAAGATGAAGACATTTTCTAAGGGTACGCTAAGCACACTAGAACTAGAAGATTTGTCACTATTTAGATACAAGTGGGATGGGAATTAGGGGGAGGGTGATGATCTCAATACAATCATACAAAAGTTATCAGCATGAAACAAATGCGCATAGAATTGGTAAAGATTCAATTGATGTCCTTTTCTCATTCATTCTTTTTTCTTTTCCCTTTTTTCGGTAGCACCGTAAATTTTTAAAACTTTTCTCTTTTTTTGTAACTTTTCTAGTACTGATTACGTCCGATCAGCGCATCATCAAGTCTATCGATCGATCTCGCCTCCTCCTTCGCTGAACAGCAGGAAGCAAAGCAGGGCTCTCTTTCTCCTTCTTGACACCATAGGCGTCAAACGAAGCGTCCGGAATGCCAGGACTGAGAGAAGCGAAGCTGCTGCACTTAGCGGAGCAGAGCCAAGTAGGAGAGAGAGAGAGGGAGATCCAACCAGATGGAGTGTTATCGTGGTCGTCGTTGCTGGAGAGAAGATCGTGCTCTCTCTCTCCTCCGCCCTTGAACCCAGCAAACTCGTAAGTTCTTCCGATTTTGGTGTCTTATTGCGCGTGAATTAGTTTGAAGCGGGAAGTTGGTTTCGTAGAGACCTTCCTCAATCTTTGCCTTCTTCTTCTTCAGCTAGGGCTCAGTTCTTCAAACTAGCAATGTTATTGCCCCTAAATCCACATCTTCCGTGCTTTCCTCGCGAGCATTGGCAAGAGAAACGCGTCTGCGTAGGACAATTCTGCGTGTTTGAGCTCTCATCGATGGAGATGATATAGGGAGAGATTTCTTTTAAAAATTTAAAACTTGAAAATATTCAGAGAGAATTCCATGCCTTGTCAAAAATATGAGGGCGCCACTTTTACGACTTGTTCTCAATATAGTCCGAACTGCTCATCCTCATGAGGATTTCTTGCGGTTTACCGTGTCTTTGTTTCTGCTTGCATAACTCTCTTTGCCGTTGTTCTTTTCAAATTCTAGAATAATTTTTTTGAAGCTCTGTTTCTTTTTCTTGATTGGTTACGAGATGCTGCAAGGATTAAATTTGTTTCCAATTTATGTTAAATCTTTTCATGGCAAGTCAAACTAATGAAGTGTGCTTAACCTGCCTCTTCACGGAACCGTCTCTCTCGCTGCTTCGCTCACCATCCTCTTGTGGTCGAATCCAGGCACAGTTACGAGTGTTCTTCTTCTATGGGTTCGTTTTGCTCGACTCGGGGTGCCCTCATTGTCTGGCTCTTTTATCTAGAGCAATAGCATGGAATTAGCTTCAGTTTTCATTCGGTTCCTTTCGAAGAGTAGTTTCTGCTGACCATATTTGAATTTGATTCTTACCTATTTTGCTTCTGCATACTGCATGTCTAGTCAATGGGAGGGAATTCCCAGCGTTCATCTTTTTTGGTGGGGGAATGGTTTTTGCAAAAAGAGAAGGGTGACTCTGAGCTTCTACTGTTGAAAAGGATAAAGTCGTGCTCTTAGATGTGCATCCACTACAGAAGGCTTTCATGGCCTGCGGTACTCAGTATGATAAGGTTTTGGATAGTGGATACATCTAGAGTTAGGTGGTCCCATTGGTTGATTGTTCATCCTTTTTGAAGTCGACGCAACTATGATGGTCGTGGAAGGCATGTGCTTCGTTTCATTGGCTGCGGGAGATGATGTCGATGAGAGTATAATCATGTGTAGAAGATGTGGATATGCACGGTGCACTTGAAGAAAAACAACCTCGACCGGTGTTTTGGTTGGGGATGTATGCACTGAAGTAGTAAAGCTTCTTGTCTTTTTCTCGCACAGCGTCTGATGTGATTGAAGAATCTGGTATGCCCTTGCACTTCTTGAATTGCACTAGATTTTGTGTGGTAAAATCACGAGGCATGTGCAATCGACGTTTGTAGAGGATTAGCGATATGCAGATGATGAAGCCGAATTTACATTTATATTGTCTTGCTATTGCAGCTAAAGCTGGAGTTCTCTCTGGATTCCCTGGTATAGAGTCTGTCCCTGGCCCTCAATTGCCTCAGATTGAGGCATCCTGAGCTGGTTTATTATGGTCCCATGCATCCAAGGCCTCTCACTGCTCTTAAATCAGCTGACAAGTTTTCCAATGGAGCAGGTGGTGATGAGGCCCTCTTATGTTCAGTATGGCTTGGTATGATCTCACGCTTATTGACTCAGACTGGCAATGTCTGAAAATCAAATACATCAATGCTGTTTAGATCTTTGCTTATACTCTAGTGTCTTTCCAAGTTTACTTCATTGTGTGGTATATTACATGATATGTTATTTTCCTTGAAGTGTCCGTGGGTGTATATTTAAAACCAGGTATAAATATCGTAACATTGGAGTAATTGAAGCAGGGAAAAAGATGAAAGGACAGTTATTGGGACATAGCTGGTGGTTGGAGGTACGAAAAGATAACAATCATCTCCTTTTTTTTCTTTTTTTCTTTTTGGATAGATGCTGTTGGAAAAGTAATTGCTGAGGCGTCTTAAGAATAGAATCCAAGTTCTCTAATATGGAGAAATTGGACAATGTTATTTAATGTTGTAAACGTAGAATATATAGGTAAATCACACCACGAGACTAATTGATATGGACAAGCAAATTGCAAAGAATGTTGCTGCCTCCATAACTAAAGAGAAATACCTAATAGATAAGGGGGAGGCTTGTTATAATTCTGAAATTTCATTGTAGATCTAATGACTGATAATTTTGTTTTCAAATGGGAGATACTGTTGTATTTTGTTATATTAATCAGATTTGGGGGAAAAAAAGATAATTTTACTTTGTCAAATTGAACCAATAGTTTGATAAAACCTTATTTGAGCTGCACTTGAAAGAATCAAACAGCTTAAGTTTAAATGATCAATTCTATCAATGTTCCAGTTATCAATTTATTTGCTCTTTCCCCTGTGATTGTGATTGTGTGGCTGAAATTGAAAATTTTAAAATATATTTAGGACCTGGAAGGCTTCTTCTGAATGTGTACCCTATTGCATTCTGGAAGCATAGATTTGACCTTGACTTTGGATTAATGGCTTTCGTTGTATGGTTTACTGTCTATTAAACTCTTGAAACTAGCAAGTAATGCCTAAAACTCACGTTGTATATGATTTGATTCTCTCATTTGGGTATGCTTGTGTCTTGGTCTGTTCTTCACCATATGTTGGTTTTTCAACCATGTAGATGGGCAGTCTACTCCTGTTCAATTCATCATGCAACATATTCAGGAAATTAAGCAAATCGCGACTCTTAGGTATTCGGACAGGTCATGGATGGTGAAGCTAAGGAGTTGTAGGTTAGATTTTTTTTTTTTTTTTTTTTTTTTTTTTTTTTTGGGGGGGGGGGGGGCGTTCTTTTCCGCTGATTGGCCCACATTTGCAAGAGAAAGTCATCTGCATGTAGAAACTCATTGATAGGGATGATTTTGTGTTCAGAGTCTACATATTCACTAGTGCTGGTTAGGACTTGATTTACATTGATTGAGATGAACTCTGGAATTGTCACTTTCGTTGGTCCAAAATGAATTCAGTATTCCAAATAATAACTCCTTTATATAGTCTTGAGGAATCAAGGAAGTGCGTACTTCTATGCCAATTGGGTTTTATGAGGTTGATCATAATCCAGATGCACACTCATTAATGCCACATTCCAAATCTGAATGAACCGAAAAGTATGTGCTTCAAGATGTCCTTTTTGGTTTATGCATTCTTGTTATGTTGTTCTTCGTTTTGAATTTGAAATCAGGTCTCATAGGCTTATTAAGATTATGGGTTTTATTTTTCCTACAGGGAATAACAAAAAGGTTTAGGAGGATGCTTTTGAGAGAATGGTGCAATTATTTGGCCCGTGGAATTGGAAAAATGTGATGAGATGGTTTGGCTAGCAAAGGGTTTGAATGAATTTACAGAGCACTACTGTTGGGGGCCAATCTTTGGTCTTCTAATCTGGAGGGGATTCCATTTTCCATGTCACTGTAATTGATGAAAGGATGTCTGAGATGGAATATCCATCGATCAATGTCAATGTGAGGAACCGAGCCTCAGCAATTGTGGAATTGTCTTGCTGAAAGTGGAAGATGCCTTTGCTTGCTGTGATGTTTCAGTCGAGCTTGAAGTCTGGGGGGATGAACTGCATTCAGCCAAGTGTCCTCAGTCTTGTATAGAAATAGAATTTGATCAGGTTTGCAAAGTTCATGGCAATTCATATGCACATTCATCAACAAAGTTTGCAGAGGGACAAAAGTTCGAACTGCTCATCACAAGAGTTTCCAGGTTTGAATCTGTGAATCTTAATAGATTAGCTAATTCTCCCCTTTAGTGTGTTGTTCTCGTGTTTGATTCGAATACCGTACAGGAACTGTCCATGTCTTTAGGCTAAGAGAAACTGCATTAGAGTTAATGCTAAGAGAAACTGTGTTAGAGTTAATTCATTCTCTTAGCGTTTCTCTATCTCCAGATCTCCCGTGTGTGCATATGTATGTGTCACACCCCGATTCACAAGAAAAAAGGGCATGACACGGCCATCCTTTTACCAAAGGACATAGCCTCAACATAACCAAAATTCAACCCGATTTCAACATATATACATCCACACACACACACACACACACACACACACACACACACACATATATATATATATATATATATATATTTGACAAAAAAGGATATTTGGTTACAATATCAGAGTATATCTATAATCCACAAAAATCAAAACATAAACCTTCTACAAAGACTAACTTATAAACCTATTAACTATGCACAAGTCATACCAAAAAGTTTCCACCACAAAAGTCCTCCCCGAACGAACGCCCACGCCTACTCGCGACTCACTAAAGAACCTGAAAAACAATTATAAGAAAGGAGTGAGCTACCATAGCTCAGTGAGTAACACATTTCTTCTAAGCGGATCGAGAAATCACTATGCACATTTAAAACATAACTCAAATACATAATCATAACTCAAATACCGAAGATACCAATGGTCCAGTCCATTAGTCAATCTCATAAAACATGCATCAATGGTCTATTCTGTTGATTAATCTCATCAAATCACATCGATGGTCCATTCCATCGACCAAACTCAAATCACACGTCAATGGTCTACTCCATTGACTAATTCATGCTCAAATGTCTAACCATGGTCACGCTTATCGCCTGTGACAAGATGACCAAGATTCCCCCCTTGGCAAGGTCTCCACCTATTATTAGCCGGTGGCTCGGCCCACAAGTATCCTTCAGCTTCCTTTTTTGACTTTTCAAACTCTTTCTTTTCCTTTTATTTTATTTTCTTTTAAAGCCCATATATTACAGTATGTGTTAGGACTAAATGTGCCGATGATTGTCATGATGTTTTGGTTGAGCTTGAAGTCTTGAGGGATGAATTGCATTCAGGCAAGTGTCCTCAGCTTTGTATGGCAATGGAATTTGATCAGGTTTGCAAAGTTCATGGCAGTTCCCATGCACATTCGTTAGCAAAAAGTTTGGAGAGGGACAGAAGTTCAAACTGCTCGTCACGAGATTTTCCAGGTGTGAATCTTAATATATTAGCAGATTCTCCCCATGACTGTGTTGTTCTTGTGTTTGATTCGAATTCCATAAAGGAACTCTCCACATTGTTAGGCTAAGAGAAACTGTGTTAGAGCTAATTCACTCTTGTAGTGTTTCTCTGTCTATAGTTCTCCTATGTGTGAATATGCTTGTGTTGGAGGATCTCATAAATAATGGAAACAAGCCGAGCCGGTCATATGAGATTTGATTGTGCTGAGAATTGTATTGGTGTGCATATAGGCCTTAGGAAGCTAGACCATTAGTAAGACTCAGATTGATTGATTTAGGGTTGCTATGTCGGCAGATATGAGTTTTACATAACAAGAATAGAATACAGCTAAAATGCAAAACCTTTCTTCTTCTTCTTCTGTTTGCGCCTGCTGTAGGTAAGCTGAAAAAGCGGGGCTTGCGCAGAGCTCTCGAACCGGCCAGCAAATCTGTACTTGATTATCCTTTCTCTAAAATTGCGGTGAAGTTAATACATCTGAAGAAAATCAATGTGGTAAGATCCTTGTGATAATGACAACTCTTGGATTTAAATCACATAAAGCATCCTCATATTGTCTTCCTCAGAAATCATTGGTTGTTTTCGAGATGACAAAATTGTGAATTGTCTACTTGAGCAGAGAGTTCCTGGTTCATTCCCAAAGACACATGTTAATAAAAGCTCGTAGACTGTGGCTCTCATATTTCAAGACAAACCATGGTCGTTGAAGCTCATCAGCCACGAACATTATGGAAAGTCATCTGCCTGTTGGGCTGCATCTGCGACAGAAACTTCTTCGAAGGTGGAAGATGCGTGTGTTTGAGCTTTATTGAAAGGGACGATATCGTGTTTAAAGTATCCATTTTCAGAACCACTGATAAGACTGGGGTGTATAATAATATATGCAATACGATACAGTAGAGGAAGCATCGCCTTAGCTCACTTTTGGTGAGAACATAACTTACAGAATTGCTAGGTTGAATTTTGCTTTCGGTTTAGTAAAATGGATAAAAGCATAAGTTTTGTTCCAATGGATGTAATGGTCCTGAATGTGCACAATACCTCTCCTTGATCCTAGACTTAACAATCAATCGATCACCATGTGGGCAGGAGTCGTGAGTCGGAGGAAGGTTTCTGGTGGCTCAACCTGACCTTTAGAACCGTAAAGTGTAGTTATGTCGAATACGTGTCCCTTAAGCCATATATCAACTGTGATTTTACGACCTAAGTCCTCTAAGGTTTGCAACCAAATCCCCAGTGGAGTTGCTAAGCTATCGCGACCTCTCTTTTGCCGTCCGTGGAAAAAGAAAGAAGGTTTAGGGGTATTTGCCTAAAGAGGCGGGCTAACGGCTCTAAATTAGGCGCAGGCTTTCCCAAGCCCATACCTCGCGCAACATTGGATTTTGAATTTTAATTCTTAACAACCTATGTATTTTTAGGAGTCGCCACTAGCCTATTGGGGTCGGCTAGAAACCAATCAAGACGCGGGAGTGTTGTCTCGATTCCTACGCAACCAAAGATTTCTAGGACTGGGGACTTGTTTACGCCAATGTTTCTATTAGCGCCCTTGCGGTACCACTAATTTGGAAGGTTGTTTATCTAAATGGCCACACAATCTTAATTACCAATTATAATCCTTATAAAACCGCTAAGCGTCCATGTAAATGTTTTTGTAGGTTTGTTTTCCTTAATGTCTAGACTAATCCTAGCATAATTTAGAAGAGAAATTTACACACAAATTAATGAAAAGCAGTGCGTAAATAAACATCCAAGAAATTGAAATGACTTGAAAATAAATGCGGAAAAGGAAAACCCGATACAAGTCGGGCAATAATATTACATGGCCTTGTTATCACGCCCCGGGACAGGACCCCCATGAGTGAAATGAGAATTCAAATATGCATGAAATTACTCTATATGCATGAAATTACTTTAAATAATTTTAATCTACGCAAAATGGATTATTTACAAAAATGGTTATAAAATACAAAAATAGCTTTAAATTAGGAAAATGACCTTTTAAAATTAGGAAAATTTCATATATGTCATTTCTATCCTAATTTGATGCTATCTAACATTTTTTTATATTTTTGAAATTTTCAGATTTTTCTCTTTTTTTATAATTATTTTTTTAAAATATTAATAATAATTCCTTAAACCGATTTATGCTAACATGGAGTAACACAGCACATGAATATCACAATAATCAAGCTCAAATCAACCGTTTCAAGATCGAAGCTTAGTTTGGGCATTTTGTCGAACACTTGGTGTGCATTAAACTAGCCCCAATAGCTTTCTCGAGCCATGTTTGCAGCCTTCAATTGTCACTCATAAGCAATCTCATGTGGAACTAAAATATCAAGATTATACTACCACATGCAAAAAAAACAATATTAGATAGAAATCATAGCTTAAAACACACTAGAACCAAGCTAAAATCATCCGCAAATATGCGGATTTGAGCTGATTTTGCAAATCTGGGTTTGAACCCAAGTCAAGCACATAGGTTACATGCCCATATTGAAGCCCCGACACTCATCACATGCAAGATCTAAAGGAAACATTACTTAATCCGAGTGAAAGTAGGTAACATGGGATTTCAAATGCAACAAACATCATAGAGAATGACCAACCGAACACATCAAAACGACCTCTCCAAGAAGTACACATGCAAAGTTCACACTGACCAGCCATGAATTAATGAGGATAGGCTTGGTTTTTGGCCAAAGTTTTAGACGATCTCATAGTTCACACGGGAATTTAAAGACCAAACCAATGTGACCTATGCATCATTTGTACTCCCACATGACATTCATCAAGCTCATGAAGATAGAAAACGCATGCAAAGGGGAGTAGCAAGTCAAACATGTATGGCTCTTGAAGAGGCTTCAAACACTTAGAAAAATTTCAACCTCAGAAATCAGATTTCAGGGCTGGTGGTCTTCCTCTTTATTTTTCATGGTTGAAACATGCTCAAACTCGATCATAAATACATCTAGAATGATTACCTTGCTTCCTAGTTTCTTTTGCAAGTGACTCTTGGCCAAGGAAACCGAGAAATTGTCCTCTGGAAGCACGTGGAAGTTGGTTCCTTCAAACTGGAAAATGAGATCTACAGAGAAAAACTGATAACGAAGGTTTTTGATGACCTCTAAAATTAGACTTCAAGACCTCTTTTGTTGGAAAAATTAATACCAAAACAAACTATATGTATTGTAGTTTGGGGTGAAATTCAAGATTTTCCTCATTTATCTCTCAATTTTCACAAAAACACTCGCCTTCCCTCACCCATGACCGATCGGGCTCAACACCTAGAAAAATTTTCGGACTTTCTTGGCCCGCCAAGAGGGTACTGTTTCGGGGGGCTTTAGGAGACCTTCCCGAACTCCATTTTGGACGTACGACCTATGGATGGAAAGATATTTGAGTGAAGTTTCACTCTCTAGTTGAAGGTTTTGGCTAATTTTGGCTGCAATTTTGCGAAAATTTCCCTTTTCTCTCTGGAAGTTGATCTGGAATTTCTGGGTTTGCTTTTCTGGAGTTGCTTCTGAGGGCCTCTTTGGGGGACGACCGTGAGCTCCCTCCTCTCCCTCTCGTCTCCTCTCTCTCATCCTCCGAAAGACCTTGCTTCAGTGATCTTATCCCTTGAATTAAGGGATTTTTGGTTGGTCTTTTGTCCACCTACCAAGCCTGTCAACAGGGCTACTTCAACAACTTTCTGACTTAAGCCAAATTTTCAATTTCTGCAGATGTTGAGTGTCCGGATTTGGTGCGATTTTCCCGTGACTTCAGCAGCTTATCTCTGACCAATTTTTGTCCACTTGCAGTACCAATAATGGTCTTCCATCACGTGCAGAGATCGAGCTGGTTGGGTAGCTGAGGAGGATATGGTGGGGCCACCAAATTGCTTACTCAGCAACTCCGAATTGAGACCAACTCGTGGACTAAGTTTTGGCTGCTGATTTGAGTGCTTTAATCCATCAATTTTGCTGCGATTTTTGATCAATTAGCGAGTATATGTATAGTAGTTTAAGATCTCAACAAGATTTCGCAATTGTGCAGACCCAATTTTGCAAGAAAATCCCTTAAAGTTGGCCATTTTCTTATTCGAAAATACCCAATTCAATACAAATTTGGTCCTTTTGGCCCGATTTGATTGATTCGACTTGACCCAAATTCAATTTTTACTTAATTGGTGACCAAGATGATGATTTAAGGGCTCGGGCGCAAATTTTGCAAAATTTGCGAATTGGTCCCTCAACTTTTGGAAATTGCATTTTGGCCCCAACTTGCAATTTGAATTCCAATCTGACCTCTTGGGCTTGGCTAGTCACATTTAGGTCATTGGCTCCAACTTGCTCTTTTTTTTTTTCTTTTTATTCGATTTCCTCTTTTTTTTTTTTTTTTTTAATTAATTAATTTTTTTTAAAGGAAAAACATCTTCCATTTAAAACACTATATTAAACACCTAGGTAATCTCTATGCAAGAATTTGGCATGAAATATTTTTGGGCAAAAATTTAGGTGTCAACAATAGTTCCAGACCTACGAAGAGAAGACTTATCCAGATGCGAGTATATATTTAAGGATTTGGTTCGTACGATTAAAGAAGATCTCACGGTTGGAGATAGCATCTCGTGATCAATTATTCTTATTGAAATCAATACCGGTGATTAGATCTGTTGATTGGCAAAGTATACTTGGAAGATTCTACTTATGGAAACCTAGATCCTGATTGTATGGGCGAGCAGGATTGGTGGGCTATCATCACATTCCTTAAATAACTCGAGATCTCTCTAATTGTTTCTGTCCAACGGCTAGATTGGAAGAACTCATTTGGAAGGTGCCAACGGTTATAAATGCATGGAGGAGTATATAAGGAAGACGCTCAAGTTATTCGAGTGTGTGCGTGAAAGAAAAATTCCAAAGTTTGAAGCTCCTAGTTCTTTGCTATCTTAATCGTTGAGCTTAAATTGTATTCAAAAGAGAGATAGAATACTTGTGCGACCTTGAGAAAGTATAGTAGAGTTTCTACACTGTGGAATCAAGGACGTGAGACTATAAAATCTCTTTTGGTTCTTAGTGAAATCCAGCCAGTGGGCTGTTAGTGCGGGAGAATGGACGTAGGCTTGGTCTAAGCCGAACCACTATAAACCTTGTGTTTCAATTCTCTTTCCCTAAACTCTTTACTTTAATTCGTAACTTTATATAACTGCTTATAGTATTTTACATCTTCGGTCTATTATCCTTAAAAGATGAATTAATTAGTTAAGTCTTGTAAAACTTGTTTTAACACATATTCACCCCCCCCCTCTAGGTGCTATAACTAGCCTTATCAAGTTTCACAGAATTTTTCTACAGTTTTGGAGTGAAGACTCAGAATTCACCTAAAATGTATTTTATCCTTCGACTGACTAGCTTTGCTATCTGCTAGACTTCTCAATTGCTAAATGCATTCATTGTGAAGACTTCTGATTTTATTTTATTTGTTGCTTTTCTTTGAGAATTCGATGCTCTAAGTCTTCATCTTGCTCTACTATTCCAAACACTCTCTTTCAATATCATTTCCAAAGATGCGCTGCAAATTTATGTAGAATGACAAAGAGGACAATTTTGCCAGAGAGTATTTGCAGCTATGGGAGTGAACATGGAAAGTGCACAATTTTTAAAACGTGACTTTGAGGAAAATGGGTCAATGGAGAGAGTGATCCTTTTCCTTAATTTGGTAATTTCTAATGAGCTGATAGTTAATTGTCTCGTAGATTTTTTCTTTCCGGCAATTTCTGCAAGTTTGTAGATTGAGTTGTGATATAGATATCCTTGCTGATTAAAGGGTTGTACAGGTGCCCGTATTTCATTTTACGAAGTTTGCTCTTTTGTTTAGGCCAATGATCCAACTATTGAACGCGTCATCACTCCATGACTTGCCCTTACAACTGCTGAGTGTCTGGCTTATGAATGTGACACAGCTATAGTGATTTTTTTTTTTTTTTTGTGTTGTTAGAATCTCAAAATTATGTCCACTATGACTTGAATTTTTCTTGTGATATTAAGAATGCCAAATTTATATCCATGCGACACATTTATCCTTTGTCAAAATTCCATCAGATGATTTTCCGACCCAAAATTGGGTTGTTTTGGTTTCACTTAAGTCATGTGGGGTCGCCATATCAACACCCTTTGTCCTTTCCATTGACAATGTTAGTAGATTTAATCAAAAGTACAATCTATCCGCTTGCCGTCTATGGCTGCTGTCGAGCCACCACCATGCTCTTGCCGCCCTATCCCTTGTAGATGTCCTTGGCGTGGAGCCCCATTTGAGGTAGTATTCCTAATCCTTGTAGTAATAGTATTACTTTTATTGATACATGTGATTGGATGAGATGATTGCATTGCCATGCCTTCTAATGTCACGATGAGCCATTTTCATGCTATAATTTCACGTTGAGGCTTTGCTTGTTGAGTATCCTTCTTGAATTCAACTCGATCTCGAATCATTCATCTCTTATTGTTTTCGTTGCTCATATTGATTAGTGTTGATTATGTTTACTGTTCCTATCCTTATTACTGTTAGGAAGGCACTTTCGTCTTTAAATTGCCCATATCTTGAATTCATGACTTGAAATCCGCTTTACCAAATCATGTGTGTAGCTATCCACGGTCTGTTCTTGCTTAAATGAATAGTGTACGGTGTCACTTGTGAAAGGACCTACTTTTATTTCTCACAACTTCAATTCCATGGAAACATTTACTTTTTTCCTAGGCTTTCAATTTGAGATTTCTATTTGAATTTCTTGTAATTGGAAAATTTAACCTGATGTCATTCCTAGTTATCAAGATGTCATCGACATAAATTAATATCATGATCAATCAAATTCCTCTCCTTAAGGTCAATAGGAATCAATCCACAATTGATTGCTTGAATACTAATTTAAACAATGTCTCAGATGAACTTGCTTTATATCTTTCAATACGTCCATCACTCTTTTTAACTTTTGTAGCGGGGGATATCTGGACTATCTGCCTTAACTAGTCCTATGGATTTTATTATATGTTTGTTGACATATGACATAAGTACTCACCGCTCTCATGGCCCCTCTATGCTTTTGTCCACAGGAAGCACCTCATCGTTCTTAAAATAAATATTTCTTGTACGTGATTCTACAATCTCGGAGTTGGATTCGGGCACCGGTGCTCTGTCCACATTCGTTTTTCATTCGACACCGCATGTTGCTCATGCATGCAGTACAATCCACATAGCACAATGCCCCGTTGCACGCTCTGTGGCCGTAACAAGACTCCTCGCCGTCTTCGGACTTGGGAAGCCCATCCACCAATGTGCCTTCTATAGAGTTTGAGCTTCGTGGATTTCTTAGCCAATCTCACGTATGATGACGTTTGCTTAAAGACTAATATTTTGTTTTGACTCTATTGAACAATATTATTTGTTTATTATTTTTTTTCACTCAAGGACTCCAAGAGACAAAAATCTACACTTTAGGAATCC